>JACGAQ010001362.1:0-61867 GCA_014119065.1 Orius insidiosus | reverse complement strand
GTGGAGATAGCGCCTTCAATTTCCTCTGTCGGCGACATGTTTTCGTCTGAGAATGCACCAATTAAATAAAAAAAAAAAATTAAACGTAATGTTAGCCTCTTAAAAATGTATTTAATTAATAAAGAATTTTTCAAAGATGACTCACAGGCTAATTTTCAGGGGGGGTATTACATTCTCGGATGACAAGGAAGTTAATCCGAGAAGAAATTTAATGGCTACGTGTTTCCGATAGGATCAAATGTTTGACAGACAATAATCCCGAGCGGAGGGGGGTAAGAGGTAAAAAATCCCTCCGTGTGTGAAAGAAAGGAGAAGGGACAAGGAATTTAAGTGGAGTGAGTTGTTAATTCAAGTTTTATGTGTCCTCACTCCTCGGGCCCTATCGTTAAAAGAATACATGTCTTTTAATTTATCTCCCACCCGTTTTCTCGGGGTTCACAGGTGTGAACCCGCTTTCGCCCTATCTAAACGCATCCGAGAATCCCTTTTCGGCTGAGGAGAAGAAAAAAAAAAAAGGTGACACTCTTATCTTTTTCAAGTCGCAACCTCACTTCTTTCTATCAATCCTTACTTCTTGTCTTTCAAACTATGCCCACCTTGTATCAACTTTTATCTTTTCCACTTAATTTTCTTAAGCTTCCTTTTTTTCCCTTCCTCCACAAGCTAGAATTTTTCTCATTCCTGAAGGAAACCAAGGTCTAGCAGTTCATGAATATAAAAGTCGACGTTTTACGTTTTAAGTCTAAGATATCCCGTGTGCTTTGAAGGTCAGAAATGAGCGTGTCTTTTGAGAATGAGCGTTTCCTCTTTTAGAAAATCCGTTACAGGATAAAAGGGTGAAAGAGCGGTAGAAAAAAAGGGGTTGACTGAACGATAAGTCATGGGATCAGCGGTGTCCTCTATGGAACAGGTTGATTAAGGAGCTTGACCCTAATTGGATAATTACACATACAGACCGGAGGAATGACGGTTCGAAAGTTATCTCCACCGCCTACTATTCCCCTTGATAAATGTAATAATAGACGTAATAATCGCCGAAACAATTTTTTTCTTATCAAGTGTTTCATTACTAAAGTTAACTGTTTTAAATTTTTTTTTCTTTCTTGAAAATTCCGCTACGCTTCCTTGACTCCGAATTCTGGAACAAATTTATAATGGTGCTCCAAATCGGTAATTTTTACACGAGTAGGGAAAAAAATCCTACGTGTTGAATCAGGCAAAACAAAATTATGTAACGGACGGTCTAAAGATTTAATTTTAGATCCAATTATATTTAGACTCCGCATAAAAAATAGAAAAATAGAAGTACATATGAGGCGGTATGAAGGGCGAACTCAACAAAACGTAGTTTCGAGATATTCGCATTTTAAAGTTTTATGTTACGGGCGAACTCAACAGAAAAGTCATGCCCTGGAATGGGAAAAGGAGTGGGGGCTGTGGACTAGGATGTGGAGTTCGCCCTTCGTACCGCTCGGATATCGCAGTTAGAGCTTTGCCGCATATCGGTTTTTACGTATTTAAAGGGGAAAAAAGGGGCGAACTCAACATAAAAATTATATGGGTGTATTCACCAAGAGGTCTAGAATCTGAAAATGAAAAAAATTGTCCGATATTGAGTTCGCCCTTCGTACCCGGAGCGCCTCATATTATCTTTGTTGATCAAATCTTCGAAGATGGAAAGTGGAGAAACAGTGAAAATTGGCAAATATTTCGTGCCGTGTAGCTTGAGTACAGTTGTTCTACAAGAAAAACGTTTAAGTCAAATTTGTTGGAAATTTAGTGATCTAAATTTTATCGTATCGTATGTCTTCAAAAAAAATGAGCTGGGAATAAGCTAGAGGCCACAAACTGAAAAAAAAGTGCCGATTTCTTGCAGTTTTTTCAAGATGGTGGACGACGGATGATGGAAACTTGGATTTAAACAAATACGTTATGGTCCTTAACTTGAAAAAAAATATCGTCTTCTTATCCCTTTTATGCAAGGAGAATTGAGGCGCTCCGGGTACGAAGGGCGAACTCGACATCGGACAAATTTTTTTTTTTTTTTCATTTTCAGATTCTAGACCTTTTGAAGAATACACCATGTAATTTTTATATTGAGTTTGCCCTTTTTCCCCTTAAAAATACGTAAAAAACCGATATGCGGCCAAGCTCTAACTGCGATATCCGAGCGGGTACGAAGGGCGAACTCGTATCCTAGTCCACTACCCCCACTCCTTTTCCGGGAGCCCCACTCCTCTTGGAACAGCTCACCGCCACGAAATAAAAATATTATACATTTTGTGAATTAATAATCGTAAAAAATATTCGAAATTTTTAAAAAACCCTTTCCTCTATGATTCTATAAATCAAAAATCTCGCCACGAAATTCCAGAGAGTGACTTTTCTGTCGAGTTCGCCCTTAACAGAAACTTTAAAATGCGAATATCTCGAAACTACGTTTTGTCGAGTTCGCCCTTCGTACCCGGAGCGCCTCAATTGAACTGGACCAATTTGTGTGAGATTTTCAAGATGCAATCACAACAAAATGAAGGGTTAGTTTCACTAGGGAATAGTGGATATTTCATGCGCCCTGATAAAAAAAGCCCTGATTTTATTGTGACATATTTTCCTTTGTTCTAATTGCCTTAAGATCAGTATGGAAGCCGCAATCTGTTCCCCAGGTGGACAGTGAGGTCCGGGATTTTTTCACGTCCCATTACGAGAGTATGACATCTTTAACGAGGAGGATAATGAAGGCTCTGAGGGGTAGTAAGGGTAAAAGCGGGGAAGAAAGAAGAAGAAAAAAATCTCCTCCCTCTGCTTATTACTGCGTGTCGGTAATTACCCTCCAGGATTATCCGTATCCAGAAGCTAAGGAATCGACTAATTAGAGCACCCTGTTTAACTAATTCCCTTAAAATGGAAATATTAAGGAGACTTGTAATTTCTAAAGAAGAAGAGGAGTGTACTAATTAAGACTGTCAATAATATTATTAAAGGGTTGAAGTTTGCCCTTGGGACACATGGTGAGGTAATTAGATGGGGCATTCATGTTTTACCCTCCAACCCCTCCTCATGACCCGGCTTATAATCCACGGTATTCATTACTCCACTCAATACTCATTTAATTAGCTCATTAGTGCACTAATTGACGCTCCTAAGTTTTCCTCTCGCTCTCTCTCTCTCTCCTTCCTTAACTTTCCTACTCCCAACCTTCCACCCCCCTTTCTGTTCTCTGGCCTGTCTCCGAATGTAAAAAACTTGAGTTGAAACTCTTTGCCTAATTACAAGCCAAGGAGACATTCCTAATTACCTCTATGCAAGTATTATGTTCTACTTGAGGCGATAAGCTCTTTTACACAAGCTTTGTTCTTCGGATTTAATCCGACTAAAGCCTCCACTCACCTTTCTCAAGCCTCTTTCTTCTCTTTACAACTCAAATCTATTTTATTTATTATCATCGATGCCAAAATCCTTCAAAGCAAACTTTCGTGTCCTTGCCTTCCACACAGAAACTCTTTTTTTGCCATTTGAAGCACAATAGCGAAGTCATAAGTTGGATAAGAGAAGTGGTATAAATATCAATAAATAAGTTAATGCGGTAAAGCGATTGGTGGGAGAGAAGAAATAGACGGGCTAACCAAGCCCCCAGCGACTCATATATCTCCGCAGGGTTCTATAGTTACCTAATTATTTTCATTTTATAAAAAAAAAAAAAGGCTATTAAAAGCCTATAAACCTTTTTTTTTTTCATCCTTAATTTTATTCGTTTTTAAAAGGAAAGAATACCAAACTAAGCGTTAATATCTTATCGGAGCCGTTGTTTTTTTAATTAGATGTAATCAGGAACTTGGCAATTTCACGGTATTGTCTAAGACCGGCGGACGTTTACTCGAAACACATTCTCACAATCAGCGTGCACGCACATATTTTAAGGATTGTATAAAAGGTGGAGATTCTTTTATTTCGTTCACACTTACGGTTTATTTATAACCGGATTTTGTGCCTTCTCATTTCGGCGAAAACGGTTTTTTTAAGTCCTTGATTATTTTAAAAGCATTTTGGTCACATTTTTGAGGAGTGGTGAAGGTAGAATCGATAATATTGTTGGGAGAGGATGGTGAGGTCTAATAGGATAATGAGGGGTGCATACAGCACGACGATGGCCTGTCATTAGAAGCCGCTATACCCCAGACCCCCCTTTTTATTCACCTAGAAATTTTCATTTTTAACATATTTCTAAGAAAATACGCTAAATAGCCCCTTTTCTTAGTTTTCCTGAAGAAAAACAGAAAATTTGCTGCTAAGAAAAGAGTGTATACGTGTCGACATAATGCGCCATAATTCATTTGACCATAAAATAGCAGAAATCGCGAGTTACCGTTCACCATAAAAAATCTGTCAACATAAAGAAAATAGTCGAAAACGTTCACCATAATGTATTTGAACGTAATTCGTCTCACCATAAAGAAGAGATTTAACACTTGTCGTTTCGACATAAAACTGTTTCTGTCGTTTAGGCATAATAAACATCACCATAAACTAGGCGCAGCCAAGAGCAAGCCTGTTTTCGCCGTTTAAAACGCGATTATGGCAAAGCAACAAAAGCCTTATAAACTGGACAGTTCACCATAATTCGCAAATCCTCGCGAGAGGAAAAAAATTAACCCCCTTGTGACATAAAATGAGCTGATCCCATTGCTGCTGCTTCCTTTTCCCAGTTTATTGAGAGATGCTTTATGTAGAATTGCATTATGGTGAACTGTCAAGTTTTAAGGTTTTTGTCATTGAAAGTAGGCTTGATCATTCGCTGTCTCTAGTTTATGGTGAGATGCCCAAACGACAGAAACAGTTTATGGTGTAACAACCAGCATAAAGAGAGGCTTTTATGGTGGTTATGGTGACTTGTACTTTTTTTATGTCGACTTGTATTTTTTGAAAAAATCGTTTATGGCGAAACGCTTATATTTAAATGAATTATGCTCAAAATTTTTGAACTTTGGAGAGCTTTATGTTAAATTGCAATATGCTGAAACGCATTATGTTGAACTACTGGTTTTTTTTGTCGAAATTCAGATTTTTTTATGTTCAACTGCTGTAGGGTGAAATGCGTTGTGTTGAACGGCCCTCAGTGGGCGTATAGCGAATTCAGCTTTATTGTTAAACAATTTTCAATTTTAACATTTTTTTTCTTTCTGTTTTAGGTAAGTTTGAACAAAAATAAGCTTCTTTTCTACTCTTTGTAAGTACTAATATTTATTTATTATTTTTCAATTGGAAAGAAAAGGAATCTACCTGAAAAGAGCTTTTCCCTAGTTTTTGTTGTTGTAATTTTGGTGATGACCGTAGAATTTTGGGTGGTTTGACCCTTGAGTTAAAAGTAATTTTCCCTTTTTCAATTTTTAAGCATAAAATAATTAAAAATTAAAGACGACTAATGGCTAACTTTCTCAAGCGCGGCTTAATTTTAGCTTGGAGAGAGCGAGGTTGCCGGTGTGGGATATGCGGGTCTAATCGAGAGGCAATAATGGACTTGTTATCATACCGACGAACCCACCTGTCAGCCTTTATTGAAGTACCAACAAAATATTAATATCTTTATAGAAAAAAAGGTACAAAACGGCTATTAGAAATTTATGTTTGTAAATTTTATGGTTTGAGTGAGCGAAATTGAAAAGAATAAGCGTGAAAGCCATAAAAATTTTGACCCTTTTATTTACTTAACGTAAAACGCATTTGCGCGAAAATAAGAAGAAAAAAAAATTCTTTCAACGGAATAAGATACTAAATAGAAAGTAATCAAAATTTTATGAGAACACGTCCGTTCAAATTATAGTGGTAGTAAAACGCTAAGTAATTTCACCTTCACAAGTCCAACCGTTTAAGTTAAATAACCTTTAATGGCCGCTAATAATTGTAATTTTATCGAAATCGGAATATTGCGAAAGCGAAATGATCCTCAAATAATTAAATAGTGGCAAGACTGGTTTGAAGAAAGTCGTCCCAAAATCACTTTTGTGGTTATTAAATCTTGTGTTTTACGATAAAAAGGGAATTTTTATTTATTTGATTTTTGGGCGGGAAATATGAATAGTAAAAAGATCACGTTTTGGCTATATTTTCCTTTGGGTGTTCAATTTATTCTAAGGGTAGATTGGAAAAAAAGTTGTAAATAATCGAACCGATCAAAAAACATTAAAATGGGAATGTCTGAGAGGCAGTTAGAGCCTGACCGAACTAATGGAATACATTGTAAGGGGAAGAGTTGGAGTGAAAGGGAGTCATAAAACAATACCTTCCTTGTTTCGGGAATTGAAAATGGATGTAACCGTCGAAGTGGGGTTGGCGGCGATGCTTTATAAGCTAAAGGGCTTCGGTGATATTACACCCTTGTTCTAAGTCCGGCTCAATTTGCAATTTCTCTTCCTTTTCCAATTTTTTTTCTGCTCCTTTCTTTCTCTTTAGTGTGTGGAGAGGGGGTGACCGCTGCTGGCATAAACAGTGGGAACAAGTCCTGGGGGTTATCCATCTCCCTCCTTCTCCCAGCATTTCCAATAAGCGTCTCCCCACTCGCCCTCACCCAGTGGAACGCAATATATCCGTCCTTCCCTCCGGTTTATATTATACCTACACTGGGCTGGCATATCACCCGGAGAGCACCCCCCCGGCCTTGATGAAAAAATAATAATGCGAGTTTGGTGAGGGGCCAGTTGGCCCCCCTGTATCCCTCCCTCCTGATCTCTTTCCGCCTTCAGACCGTTTTTCCCCAACCTTATTTCCATGCCTTCCCACCTCCTTCAACGCCCCTCAGGCATTGTCCTCCTCAAGTGTCTTCAGAACGTCCAATTTTATTTGGATTAATTTTCAAATAAAACAAGAAACCTTGACCTCCCTTCTCACCTACATTTTCCAAATCTAAACTCACTTTTTCCATCTATTTGTTGGAAATAAGTCCTTAACTTATCAAAAGATCTTCTACGGTAAACCCTTAGTCTCTGAAATGCAGAGTTCGCCCTAGGATGGCAACGGCAAAGTACCCCTATTGCAAGATCTCCGAAGAAGGGCTCTCTTGTCAAGGGTGGACGAGGGTTAGAGAAAGGCCCGGGGAATTCCGTGCTTGTGAAATAGTTTTTCTCTTTCGATCCTTTAATAAAAATTTATTTGGATTAATTTTTCAAATAAAACAAGAAAACACCTTAACCTCCCTTCTCACCTACATTTTCCAAATGAGGCGCTCCGGGTACGAAAGGGCGAACTCGACAAAACGTAGTTTCGAGATATTCGCATTTTAAAGTTTCGGTTTTTGCGTATTTAAAGGGAAAAAAATGGCGAACTCAACATAAAAATTATATGGGTGTATTCACCAAGAGGTCTAGAATCTGAAAATGAAAAAAAACTGGAGGACCCTTCCCCAAAAATATCACAATAACTTCTTTAAGGAAGTTAAAAAATTTGTCCGATGTCGAGTTCGCCCTTCGTACCCGGTGCGCCTCAAATCTAAACACACTTTTTCCAATTCTATTCTTCAAAAGAATCTTGCATCTTCTTTCATCCTTCTTTTACACATTTTTTTGGCGGATGCAGCCTTTTGTAAAGGTCAGTTCTTTCATAGACTAATTTTTACTGTAAAAAACGAAGAAAAAAGTCACCAGTTCCTTTGTTAGAGATCGGATTTTATAATGATATCACGTCTTTTGATCTATTTATTTTTTTCCCTTGTGGCCCTAGTCGACAATAATAGGCGTCCATCACTTTTCAAGGCTCCCGAGAACTCGATCGACAAAAAAAAACCACAATACACGTGATCCGATCGTTTCCGGTCTACTTTCTCGATATTTTTCACTTTTAGGTAGATTTCTTTTCTTCAAAAATCTACCTATTGTAATGTACCAAGTTATATATATACATATGTATATTAGCACGATAACTGGAGCAATTTTAATGTGAGGGTGACGATATCCGGTATTTAGAGTTTTTATCTCAATAGCTCGGACGAGTTCGTTAATGGCTGAAATCGGACCAGCGATTCACCTACTTTACTTAGGGCTTAAAAGACAAAATTGGCATTTTCTATTGAAATCCTAGTCCATTTGAAAAAAAAAACTTTAAGACCTCTGCGAGGGCGTGTAAAAAATTAATTAAAGCAGGTTTGGACGAGCCAGGCGCAAAATATTGAACTAGCTAAACTTTAAAAAAAATTTGAATTTATACCGGGAAATTATTAAATATTTTATTAATAAAATTATCAGATGTTTTTCTAGAGGCTCAGTGGCGCAATTTTTTTATATCATCATTTTTATAACATAATTATATATTTTGTGTTTATACATATTAATTTAATCATGAAAAGAAATCTACCTTTTAGTCCCTGCTACCGCAGGGTCATTATTTTTAAAAATATTCTCCCCTTGACTTTATCGCACTTACACATGCGTGACTTAAAAGCCTCTAAACCGTTAATGATAGCGTTAATACGCCTTTATAGAAAACGTATGAAGCACTTTAAAATTGATGTCTAAATTATAACATGGTTGCTAAACATTTTAAATCACTTAAGGCGTAAGATAGTAACACTTGCATATCGTTAAGTGTAGGCGTTGCAACCATATATCCCTAACAACTTGTACTAATATGGAGAAGACAAGATTCACTTTTACACCGTTAACCCCTTAGATATGAAAGCATTTTTTTTGCATCTTTTTCTAATAATGAATTATTTATCACATTCCTTCAAAAATGCATAAAAAATGGAAAATTTCAAGAAAAATTCCTTTCAATTTGTCTCTTTAATTTTTTTATTTCTCAGATTTCGATGTTTCTCGTTCTATTTAACTAGGTATTTTTTAAAATTTGAAATCCACTTTAAAAGCGTTTTCTTTTCTTCCTTAAACGGCTATAAATAACGCAATAATTGAAAAAATCCTTTTATAAGGAAATTTTACCGCCCAGGAAACTTTAAGTGGTATTAAAAAGTGTAAATTGTTTAGGAGAATAAGAGGGGTAGCTCATAAATCAGAATGCAATTTCAAAAAGGCACTTTTATTCAAATAGATCGGACCGCGTGCGTGCTTTTGAATACTTTCTGCAAAGGGAGGTTTATAGAAAAAAAAAATTACGTCGTAAAAAAAGTGTCAAGATTCAATTATCCCTTTAAAAAAAAATTCGACGTACATTTTATCGGCCAGTTATGCTTTTTGTTAGCTTTGTTCCAACCTCAGTTTGAAACTCTTGGAGTTTATCGACGTTTGTCCGTCAAATTGACGTATAAATCCTTCTGCGCATGCTCCAAGAGTTTCAAACTGAGGTTGGAACAAAGCTGTTATGGACCTGTAGATTTTTGTGACGGATAAAGTGTTGGAGAAAATCGTTGGATTCAATTATCCATTTCAATAACAGAAAAAAAGGGGGTCATTTTCATTTGAAGGTTTGCCGGGGTTTTTCTTCTCTTATTTCAACCCTCCTTATTGCCCCTTTTCACAAATGCACCTTCAACTCCAATTTTTATTCCGAGTTTTCTCCCTTTATTTGAGGCGAAAATGAAATATTTTATCAAACACGTTTTTGACATTTATGACTTGTAAGTGGAATCATCACGCGAACGACCGACAGCCGGTTAAAAAAACGTGTAATTAACGACTCGGTAATTTCCTTGAAAAAGAGAGAAAAAAAATGGAAAGCGTTTTATTTAATGAGCTAAGAAATAGTTCTTTATGTAGCATTTTTCAAATCGTGAATAAACAAATATGAGGCTATAAAAACCAAACAATGGCGTGCCATGTAATTTTCACACTTCATTGTGAATTCTTCCTTAAAGAAGTTATTGTTTTACCCCTCTTGTCGATTTTTTGGGGATGGGTCTTTTAGACCCCGATGGGTCAGATTTTCTGGCTAGGCGAAGACTCAATTTTTTTTACATTCTATCAAACTTTATTTTTTTTTTTCAATTTGATTTGCTGTTAAATTGTTGGTTAATCGTTTCTGATTGAATAACCAATATTGTGGAATGCCATTTAAACCTAATTGAAATCAATTAAATAAATCTTTATTGATTGTCTAGGTAGAGGATTTGATGTATATTGGAGGCAATTATAGACCCTATTAAAGGATTTACAATTTTATAAACGCATTTAATCCTTTCTAAAAGTACGGCCGGCCGGAACCACAGACAAAGCTGAGATCGGTAATTCGATTTTTCGGGGTCTGGAAGACCCTTCCCCAAAACCCAACGTGGAGGGTATCAATAACTCTTTAAGATAGTGTGAAAAACTAATATTTTTTACCGCAAAAATGCCTTTTATTTCCCACTTTGTGGCTAATGCAATTACACTGCAAAGCTCAGAAAAAAAAATAATTGGCGCTATTTTGTTAAAAAGTATACTAAATACCAAATTATTATAATTTTATTTTCTTGCCTTCACTCAATATTATCAAGTGCCCTCGAAACCTTTTAAAAAAAATTTCTTTTTTACTCAATTAAATAAAATATTCTTGAGGATATTTGTGTGTTCTTATCGGAGAAATACTGTAAAAAGTTTAAAATTTAGAGAGAGAAAAAGAGCTACCTGTTATAGAGTGATTCGCAAACGTTTACATTTAATTACTCTTCTTCTTTTTGAGAGAAAAAAAAATGTAATTAAAAAATCGTAAAGAATATTAATTAAATCACTCAAGTTTGAGTGGCAATTTACGCTGGAGGCGGGGGAGGGTTTGCTATGGAATTAATTAAAAAACTAATATAGGGTTAAAAGGCCGAGCAATTTTTAATTACAAACATATAGAGTTTCACTTATTGTCTCGTGTAATATGGGACATTCGGAAGAAAAAAAATAAAATTAATAGGTTAATTAAAAAAGTTTAGGTAAAAAAAAGGAACAATGGAGAAAGGGCCTTTTTTTTGTTGAGGGAGTAAAAAAGTTTAAAAAAATTCGTTCTAATTATGAAATGGGAAGATGAAAAAAATGGTTGGTACAAGTGTAATAAATAAGTGTTGTGGAGTAATTGGGGTTCTTCGAACGTCTGCGTGCAGAAAGAGAAGGAATAAAGAGACGGGAGGGGATTTGGTAGTACCTTCGGGATCCCTTGGAGTTTTAACGAGCTTTCCAATTTGTTTACCTGGAACAGGAGAGTCACTTACCGTCCAATCCAAGTCTCCTCCAAACCTTTTTTACCCCTCTGGTAACCCTCCGCCGCCTCTCGCCCTCTATTACCACCCCCGGTCCATCTCATTCAACACCATTCGAGCAGAAGAATCTAAAACCGCAATTCTTTACAAGCCCTAATTTGATCACCCAATTAACTTTTTTTTCCCAGACTTTTTTGATCTCACTAAAATATACGTACCTATATGAACTAGTTCTTTTTCAAATAATATGAGGCGCTCCGGGTACGAAGGGCGAACTCAACAAAACGTAGTTTCGAGATATTCGCATTTTAAAGTTTTCTGTTAAGGGCGAACTCGACAGAAAAGTCACTCTCTGGAATTTTCGTGGCGAGATTTTAGATTTTATAGAATCATAGAGGAAAGGGTTTTTTAAAAATTTTCGAATATTTTTTACGATTATTAATTCCATATTGTATATATTTTTATTTCGTGGCGGTGAGCTGTTCCAAGAGGAGTGGGGCTCCCGGAAAAGGAGTGGGGGTAGTGGACTAGGATGCGAGTTCGCCCTTCGTACCCGCTCGGATATCGCAGTTAGAGCTTTGCCGCAAATCGGTTTTTACGTATTTTAAGGGGAAAAAAGGGCAAACTCAATATAAAAATTACATGGGTGTATTCTTCAAAAGGTCTGAAATCTGAAAATGAAAAAAAAAAAAAATTCCGATGTCGAGTTCGCCCTTCGTACCCAGAGCGCCTCATATCCTCTTTGGCGGCCTTTTTTGAAATTCAATCATGTTTAATCTTAAATGATCTTAAGAATTTTTATTTATAACATGTCTTAATGAGAGATAAGGCACATTTGAGTCTGCGTGACTTGGCCGTGTCCTTGAAAAAAAAATGTTGTACCTCCTTTGACCACGGCCGATCGTTAATTAATCGTTATGTCTAAAAGTGGGTTAAATTTTGAAATTATTATTTCTTTTTCAGCGTAAAATTATACGGGGGAAATGTTTCCGACCCATTGGGTAAAAAGTCAAGGAACGTAAAGTGGACTATTCTTGTAATCAAGATTGACTCGCTCTGTAGATGCGGCGGAGCTAATCAACCGTTTCTTCAATTCTATTTAATTAAATTTTTTTTTTCCTTTTTCCGACAAGACCCCCATGATTCGATCAAAGCTTTCAGACCACGACCTCTCCATTATTGCCCCATAAAAAAAATATATATAGTAAATAAAAAGGAAATGGTTGTCATTAGGTTCTCAGGGATTTTTTATAAGATTTTTCCCCTACGATGCGCTAGAATGATGTAGGGCTTAAAAAGAGCAATCAAAAATGAGTTCACAGCTTTTTATAGAGAAATTTAAATTTTTGGACTTTCCCTCACCCAATAACGGAACTCGGTGCTAAACGAAGTCATTATCTACCTATTTGCATATTATTTTCTTTAATACTATTTCCTCCAGGGCTAAAAAGCGAAGGCGTTATCGCGAGTGATTGAAGACTTAAAACTCCCGCCCACAGTAAATCTTTTCACCTGAAGCTTCGGACTCAATCAAGATGGACAAAATCACGCGATGTCAGTTTTTTGTCTTTTCCACTTCGTTTGCTTCAACTTAAAAATTGTAAATTATTTTAAAGCGTGAATTTTTGGGCCACACGAACGGTAATTTTGAACAAATTTAACCTATTTTTGGCCATTTTCCTCAACTTTTTTGCCTGATAAAAGTTGTTTTCATAACTTTTACTACTGAGATTTAACACTTGTAGTTTCGACATAAAATTTGTCGTTTCTCTGTCGTTTGGGCATGAAACATCTCACCATAAACTAGGGACAGCCAAAGATCAAGCCTATTTTCACCGTTTAAAACGCGATTATGGTGAAACGACAAAAACCTTAAAACTTGACAGTCCACCATAATGCAATTCGCACATCCTCGCGGTAGAAAAAAATTTACCCCATTGTGTCATAAAACGAGCTGATCCTCGCTAGAGAAAAAAGTCCCCCTTGTGTCATAAAATGAGCTGATTCTATTGGCTGCCTGCTTGCTTTTCCGAGTTTATAGTTTGATGCTTTATGTTGAATTGCATTATGGTGAACTGTTAAGTTCTAAGGATTATGTCGTTTCGCCATAATCGCGTATTTAATAGGCTTTCTCTTTCGCTGTCCCTGGTTTATGGTGATATTTATTATGCCCAAACGACAGAAGCATATTTATGGCGAAACAACAAGTTTAAAGGCTTTTATGGTGTAAAGAGTTTGGCGACTTTTTTATGTCGACTTGCATTTATTCAAAAAATCGTTTACGGCGAAATGCTTTATGTTGTTGCATTATGCTCAAAATTTTTAAAATTTAAGAGCTTTATGTTTGCACTATGCCGAAACGCTTTATTGTGAACTGCAGATTTTTATGTTTAACTGCTTTAGGGTGAAATGCATTATGTTTTCACGTTGTTCTCCCTTTCTTTGTAGCCCAAACTCCCATTTTTGACCATTTAAATGGCTCTTTTGGCCAGAAACGCTCATTTCACCGGATTTCAGGTAGTTTAGCCCCAATAATACTTTTCTTAATTGTAATTATAAGACCCGATAAACGGTTAGGGTATGCGGGTTAGTATGGTAACGACCCATGACGTTTCCAGTTGTCCCATTCCCAAAATGTGCCACGATTTAACGGCCGGTCAACATTTAACCGAAGTAAGCACATAAAACCGTATTCCCTGCCTTAATCACAGACGTCGTTTACCGTTAAAATTTAAACTTAGATCTAAACTAAAATTAACAGTTTGTGTAGGCGGGTTTTCCTAGAGTGGACGAGACACTATCAGAAACTGTAGGTTATTTGTAAACCTGTTTCCGAGTGTTCGCCTCGATTTTACCTTAAAGCCAACTTTCAACTAACTTTCGCGGTTAAATTAGAATTAGTAAAAAAAATAGATTGTAAATTAGAAACCTCAAATCAACCCCCTATTCCTATAAATATTAACTAGAGCATTAGACCGCATGGGGATACCCATATAACCCCTTCTGTCTCTGGCTAATTTAAGATCTTTTCGAACCGGTTTTAATTAAAATCTTTAATTGGTAATAATGCAAAATTTAAAAAAAATTAATTAGTTTCTTGGAATTAATTAAAACGGTTTGAATCGCGGTTAATTTTTGAACGGAATGCTAGAGCTTTTTTTTTTTTTTTTTTTTTGTATAAATAAAAAAAAGCCGCCTGAAACGTGAGTGAAATTTAAGAAAAGATAATCTTTTCTGTAATGTGATACTGCGGATGGACACTTGTTTGACCATGAATCACAAAAATTGACCTCAACATTCCAAGACTGTCCCCCGACGTAAAAAAAAGTGAATAAAAACAAATTTTTTAAATTAATTGAATGAAGGAAATGTTTTAGTATCGAAAAAATGGGAATATCGATTTTTTCGGACTTGTAATTGCAGTAAAGGGATGTACACGTATTAAAAATTTCATTAACTAATAACAATGTCCCGATCCATGTTGAAAAGCTTTGAAAAATTCATGCTATCAGAAAATAAGAGGGTAGAGTAGTAGGGGAACCCTCGAGGGAGATATAACAATTACACACTCCACAATTAAGAATACGTTTTAATTAATTCCCCTTTTTCCTCTTTTTTTTTTGTTTCCCGGGGGTTGGTCAGTTAGCGACGTGGGTGGGGAGGACGAGAAATCCCAAAGGGCCGGTATGCAGATGATGGGAAGGGTTTTCATCCCTTGATTGGACTTGCTGTTAATTAATAAAAGGCGGTATGACTCGCGCCATCCCTAGAAAACACGTTTTGTTTTAAAAAAAAAACCCCTACCTTTTTGAGCCACTTATAAAAACAGATTTTCAAACGTAATTTTTTTAATCACTTTTCTGGAAAAATCGCCTTTTCGGCCCTTTCTCTCAGAAGGCGCTTCTGCTCTTCCTCTCAGGAGGCGCTTCGTCCCTTCCTTTCAGGAGGCGCTTTGTCCCTTCCTCTTTCAGTTGGAACTTCGTCCCTTTCTCTCAGGACGCGCTTCGTCTCTCACTAGGCACTTCGGCCCTTCCTCTCAGAAGGAACTTCGGCCCTTTCCTCTCAGGAGGCGCTTCGTCCCTTCCTCTTTCAGTTGGAACTTCGTCCCTTCCTCTTTCAGTTGGAACTTCGTCCCTTTCTCTCAGGACGCGCTTCGTCCCTTTCTCTCAGGAGGCGCTTCGTCCCTCACTAGGAACTTCGGCCCTTCCTTTCACTAGGCACTTCGGCCCTTCCTCTCAGAAGGAACTTCGGCCCTTTCCTCTCAGGAGGCGCTTCGTCCCTTCCTCTTTCAGTTGAAACTTCGTCCCTTCCTCTCAGGACGCGCTTCGTCCCTCACTAAGAACTTCGGCCCTTCCTTTCACTAGGCACTTCGGCCCTTCCTCTCAGAAGGAACTTCGGCCCTTTCCTCTCAGGAGGCGCTTCGCCCCTTCCTCTTTCAGTTGGAACTTCGTCCCTTCCTCTCAGGACGCGCTTCGTCCCTCACTAAGAACTTCGGCCCTTCCTTTCACTAGGCACTTCGGCCCTTCCTTTCACTAGGCACTTCGGCCCTTCCTCTCAGAAGGAACTTCGGCCCTTTCCTCTCAGGAGGCGCTTCGTCCCTTCCTCTTTCAGTTGGAACTTCGTCCCTTCCTCTTTCAGTTGGAACTTCGTCCCTTCCTCTTTCAGTTGGAACTTCGTCCCTTCCTCTCAGGACGCGCTTCGTCCCTTCTCTCAGGAGGCGCTTCGTCCCTCACTAAGAACTTCGTCCCTTCTTTCACTAGGCACTTCGGCCCTTCCTCTCAGAAGGAACTTCGGCCCTTTCCTCTCAGGAGGCGCTTCGCCCCTTTCTCTTCAGTTGGAACTTCGTCCTTCCTCCCAGAAGGCGCTTCGGCCCTTCTTCCAGAAGGCACTTTTATTGAAAAATTCCCGATGAGTCATTAACGCTGAAATGAGTCATTTTTAATCCTCTACATTTTATATTCATGATTGTGGCTATTTTTCAATTGAAAGACTTTAAATAATTCATTGGTCAATTTTTAAACGTCTTGCCTAATTGCTTCAGACAGTTTTGACAGTCGCCAAGTATTTTTTTTTACTTTTTGTCAAAATCACTCTTTTTAGCAGTTTTCCCTTCACAATGGAGGTGGGACTGCATCTTTTCCTGGATAGCATTCTCTGCTGAAGTACTGGCTGCCTGATTTTTTTCCGCTGTAGCCAAATCTGAGCACCTCTGAAATACTGTAAAAAGTAAAGACTTTTAATAATTTAAGACCTTTCAATCTCCATATCGATTGTTTTTAATTAATTCGGATTTACTGCATATTCAAAAGGGGAATTAAAGATGGAAGTAAATTGATAACCTTTTCCCTCTCTGGGTTTATTTATAACCTGCTCAGTTATCCGCATCTAACAAAACACAAACAAATTAAGCGTTGATTCAACACCGAACGGGATTTGATTTCACATGTAAATCCGAAAGCGTTTTATCGCTTAAATTATTTCCCCGATCTCATTGATAATTGCGGACTGACTTAATCGGAAGGTGGGGTAATGAAAGCTGTCAAAAAGTTTTCTCAGAGGCAAATTACAAGCAGGGTTTCCATTTTATAATAACTTTTATTAGTTTTCCCCCTCTCGATCGATGTTTTCACATTCGATACATTCCTTCTCGTTAATGAAATACTTGAAGGGTTAAGTCGAGGAATACAGGTATCCCTCTCTCTCATCTGTTTCGCCCTTGTTTATCTAAATGTTTGACATGCCTCGAGAAGCGCTTAGAATCTCCGGTATTCCCCTGATCCGCTTGTACGGAAATGAACATGGTTTACGATCGCTTAACCGAGAACGTAACCGGGAACAATGTTTTAACATCAAAAGGTCAGACATCAACTTTCGACCATCCAATATTTCGAAAAAAAAAAACTTCAGTTTTTTTATATCACAAAACGGACCTAGCCCAATTCAATTGCTCAAATATTTTTATTAAAGAAAAGGTGCTTGATTTATGTGTTTTTACTTACAAATTTTTTGATCTCGTTAATCCCCCGTTAAATCGTCCGTTAAAAGTTTTATCTTTTTTTTTATCCCCTTCGTGGGCGGTATAGACCGGCCAACAAAATATATTCAAAGCTTATTTTTAAAACAATTTGCTTATTTATCGTACGGTTTTTAAAAATCGTGATCCGGATTATCCTCAATTGTCCATCCTGGCAGGAAAAAAAATTTTTAAAAGGGGTGGGAAGATTTAAAAAATTCCACACCTCACTCAAAATATTGTGACTGTTTATAATTTTTCTGAAAATTGACAAACTTTCTTTTCGCCAATTTTTTGATTGAAGATTTTTTAAAAGGAAAAATTCCGAGGGATGTTCCAGGGCGGAGAGAGGTCGACGCGGTGAATAATTAAGAGGGCAATCAAGGCACTAACGGCTAATGAATTGATTGCGAAGGGTTATAACGTTAACCAAATACCCCCACCACCTCCCTTTTCCTATACTTCCACGCCGGACCTTCAGCTCTATTTCTTTTTCTCCGTTTAATTTTATTAAGAACACAATACCCTCCCTAACCCCCCCGTTAATTAAAGTTAAATCTAGCGGTTAAACTGTAGTAATTAAACGAGCTTAAAACGAGTAATTTTTTTTTCTTCCCTTTTTTTCTTATACGTGTTTTATTCATTTCGTCCGTTTTATTTATGATAGTAATATCGCGTTAAACACATGTTGGCTTTTAATACTCTTAAGCGTTAAATCCCCTCCTTCCAATTAATTACTTTATTGTTGATCTAGGTGCCTTGTTAAATTTTACTATAAATTAATTATTTAAAATATTATTTTAAAAAATAACGTTTTTTTCTCTATTTGACCTTTTGCGTCTTGAGTTATGGGTTATAAAAAAAGTCGAATGCCAATAGCTTTCCATTTGCTGATATTGTATTTTTTTTTATTTAAAAAATTTAAATGGATGTGTATATTTATCTAAATCTGGGTCAAAACGTTCATTTTATGTATTGAAAAGGAAAGTTGAAAATTCATGGGTGGATCTGGTTCTTTTTTTGGACTTTGCAACGGCTGTTATCAAAATTACGGTTATCTCTACGTCAGGTTTTGTTTGTTTCATGGCGATTTAGGGTTCACTTATTTTCATTTCTGAAGTGAGAAATTAGGGTTTTAACTTGAAAAAAGGCCGTTAGCGACGATATCTCATGATGAAGATTGCGAAGGTGCTTAAATTTGTGATAGTTGGATTCTTTGGACAAAAAGAAGTGGAATTAAAAAAAGTAGTCTCTTAGGTTGATTTTAACGGTTTTTAAGCGCAAAAATTTGACAAAATGTAAAAAATTTGACATTTTTTAAAGTTGTCGAAAATGGTCATAAAAATAGTCAATCTACTTGAAATTTTGCGTAGATTACGAATCTGAAATAAAAAATGTGGGTTCTCGTTTGAAATAACGAAGTTAGGTTCTGTTGTGGGCACCCTGTATATCCAAAAGCACTTTAAACTACACCATCTAATTCTTTGATTTAAATTAAGGGGTGTTTACATTTGGATTTTTTCATAAAAACCACTTTTTTATGCTCTCCTAGACGTGTTCCATGTGCTTCAATTTTTGGAATTTGCCGACACTTCTGCCTTTTTATTCGCTGATATTGTTATCATATTTTTAGTACTTCTAAATCTGGGTCAAAACGTTCAATATTGTGATGGAACTTATTTTGTTTTTCTATACATCAAACGATGGGGGGTAAAAGATGGAAAAAAAAACATTTACGGAATTCACGAACAATTTAACTCGGACGTGGTCATCCTGAGGGTGGATGCTAGTTGCTCTGGGTTGAGTATTGAAGTCCAATCATGTAGTTTGACATAAAGGGTTCTGATTGGTTGAGGTGACCCTGTATTAGGTGGCCAAAACCCTTTCTACAATGGATCGTTAACGGAGGAATCCCGTTCCCCGGGCGGTTCATCCCTTCCCGCCAACATTACATACCCTATTCACCTCACAATTCTTCATTTGCCTATTTCATTTGTCATTTGTACCCTATTGTCGAAGTGTTCCCGCCTAATTTTACTCCTCTTTCGACGTGACCCTTTTCCAACTTTACATCAAGAATTTTCGCTAATAAATTAAGTCATAAAATTCTGTTTATTGCATTTTTTTAAAACCTTATTTATTGCATCCCTTGAATATTTATGAATCTAATATGAGATTTATGCAAATCTCGAGTATAAAAAATATTTAATATGAGAACGTTCGGTATTCAGAAGTAATTTAAGATGGCCGCTCTCTAAAACAAAGCCTCCGATTGATATGAATACCGCCGATATGGAATAAGAAATGAGGAAAATTTTTCTAATAAAGATCCCTTCAAAGAAATAAACAGCAAAGGGTTTGAATTTTAAATCATAAATTACACTTCAATATTAACTTTTAATGAAACTAAACCTTTGAGATCTTTTATTGCTTCAAACTATAGGGAAAAAATTATGAAGGATCCCTTCGACTCACCCCTCTCAAATGGTGCAACGCTTGATCTTCGCTTGCGTTTGACGTTTTAAGGAAGGTAATTGATTAGTCATGATTAGTGTTGTCGACATAATTAGATAATTTAATTTTATTAGATAACTTGAGATTTATCAGCCCCCTCTGTCGGTCCCCCTCCGGCCTATCGGAAAACAAAGTTACTCCTCCGAATCCAAACCACCCTCGTCAAAGTTTAATCAAACTCGATTTCCTGCGTAAACTCGTATCGCGCAACCCGTTTCCCATTAACAACAACTTGATTGTTTTAAGTAAAAGTAATAATGGAAAACTTTTGATTGTTTTGCGGTCATTAATCTAATTTTTTTCTTTTTCGACCTTTTTTTAAGGGTGAATAAATCGATAAGTTTGACGGAAGACGGGCTAATATCGGTGGCAATAAAAGAGGGTCCCGTGAGAGGGTGGGAGGTAAGTACTACAATATGTGTGCGTGTGCAATATGTCATGCCATAGGGAAAAGTGGACAACGACCCCTTCAACCCTCCCAATCTTTTCACTCCAACATTTGTCAGTACGAAGCTCTTTATTGCCTGATTGTGTTATTAAATTTGCCTCAAAGCGGTTCTTGATAAGAGCTAGGGGGAAAAACATGAAAGGACCATATGAGGGGATATAGTTATCCATCCCTTCAAAAATAATCGAGTCCGCTTAAAAAAAATTGGCTTATAAACCCTCAAAAATCCCATTTGATATTTTTCTACAAAAATCATGATTTTATAAGCAGTCTAGACCCTTATTAATTTTTATGTGAACTTCAAAAAGCCACAGGTTTCCCTTGTCAACATAATTATAGTTCATTGTTTTACTCGTAGTCCCGTATGCATAGAGCGACCGAGGTTCCCTCATGCGATAATACGGACCGTAAACAGACTCCGTTTGTCCGAACTATTTAAACGTGCGGCCAAGAACTCGGTTCCCTTGTTTGTTCAAACTTGGAGAACGTCCGTCGGTAAATAAAATGTCCCGTATGTTCCGAAATAATAATTATAGGTAGGGTTTCCTTCGCGAGTGGAAGAAATTGAAAAGGCAAACATGACAAGTTTAGGCCTTTTACCCCCTCGAAAAGTCCGGTTGCACTTTATTTAACATCGCCGGGAAACAAACATTTATTCAGGGCTCACCGTTTTAAATCCTCCGCTCAACAAATCCGTTATTTCCAACCCTTTAACCACATTTACGTTTTATATTAAGGCGGATCCGACCACAAAATTTAACCAAGTGTTAGGGGAAGATGCCTAAAATTACTTTCCTATATTTGAGCACTAAAAATCGTCGGAAAATTTTTTACTAAAGCTAGCTCTTGTTAGTTTGGGAATGTCTATACGGTCTTGGGAGCAGTTTTTTCAAAAAAAGGTTTCCTTGGAAAATGGAAAACTTACTTTTCGACTAAAATATTTTTTCCAAAAAAACCGCTAGCCATTTTTAAGGTTTTTACGAGCTCTTTCAAAAAACATGTTTTATAAGAAAATCCAATGAATAGTTTCATCGTAATCCTTTTACTAAGATGTGCAGGAAAATTCCGGGTGTGAAAGAAACCATCCCCATTTGTAGGTCAGAGTGTTTTTATGCTATTTTGAGTCCCTATGAGTACTTTAACATATCTCGGAAACATACTTTTGGTTGTATTGCCATCCTCATAGGACTTCTTTACCTTTAAGTCTTTAAATATGAGTTCCATTGAGTTCATTAATGCTATTCAGTCAAAAGAAGTCAAAGTTTACTCTGGTCCATGATTTGAATTTTACTGGGAGTTTCTTAATCCGGCGATTTGCGCATTTTTGTATGACGAAAGATAAGAAATCTACCTGTTTGTCCCTGCGGTTTGACTGACCAGTGGTCTTCTATTAGCGTGCACGTGTCAACGATTGTTTACATTATTCAAGGGTATTTTCTGGAGATAAACTTAGTTGTCACATAAATCTCTTAAATAATCCTCGTTTTTTCTTTCTTGAGGTGTTAGATATTTCGAAGCACGAGTAATGACAGGTGCGAGAAAGAGCGAATGCCACGTGGGGTGGGAGTACGTCCAAGCCGACACGAAGGCAATTCCACGGTAATTGTACGATAACGTGATACCATTTTGAACAATACTAGGGTCGTGTACTCATGTCAACTCTGCCTACTCTTCATAAATTATTTTCCTATTTTTCCCTGGTAATCTTTCTAAATATTGAAAAAAAAATCTTTCGACTTCCTTATAGAAGTTATTGTGATACCCCCGTTTTGGGGAAGGGTCTTCCAGACCCCAGAGGGTCAAATCGAATATTGATCTTTATCGATCTCAACTTTGTCTGTGGTGCCGGCCGGCCGTAGCTTTTTTTCGGGAACACTTTTTTCAACAGATTTTCACCAAATTTTTTACTTACCAAAGATTGTTTTTTGTTCCAGGTGCGTACTCGATGTATAAAAAAGGCTTCATAAGGTAACTTTGCTAGTTAAAAAATAAATTCAACACTTTAATATTAAAATTTTTCATTATTTTTTTATTGCTCTTCATAAATATCGCAAAAAAAAGTTTTTAATTTTGAAAAAATAAAGTACCAACTCTTCATCTGATATCAATTTAAAAAAAAATTATCCAAGTTTAAATAGAATTAATTAAAAAAAATAAAGCTTGGTCCAAATTAAATTTAAACGTTCTTGGGCAGGAGAGGCTCGACGTAATAATAACCTGAATAGTACGCATTCCTTTTAAGAGCAAAATTGAGTCGAGCCATTCTAGAAAACTAATTTAAAGCGATAACAAGAAACCGTTTATAAATTTCATTTCCACCGGATTAATCTGGACGACCTGGGAGTCCTACCCTCATACCGCCCCATTACTTCCTACATAGGGAAAAAAAAATCCTAATCAGGGATTCTAATTAAAAACCTCAATTTCACGTAGGATATATCCATTTCAAGAACTCATTTAAATACGGTATAACAACGCAATTTAAAAACATTAATAACTGAATATTACCTCTTGGAGATTATAATTGCTAAAAGGGTAATTGGAAACTTAATTACTTCCAAGATTAATTATTATATTGTAATTATAGGTGAAACAATATCCGCGTTCGGAGATAACGTATTTTTACAAATAAATAAAATACGAAGATTTTTATCGGAATGAAAGTTGAATTTTGTCCCGATCGTTTTCTAAAATTAAACGTTTCTTAAGGCATCCTTTGATTTTTTCCCACGATACTCATTTACTCTGAAGGCGGTGACCTTGAGATCGCTGCCCGATACCGTCCCTGTGCCCGAAACCATGGGAAAATGTCAATATTTTGCTTAAAAACAGAGAGAAATCGCCTATTGATTTAAACTAAATAACTGCAGATCAGCTGGGTGCAATAGATTTGATGTGGAAACGATTTGTTGATCAAAATGGAGGACTGAGAAAAAGTACGTGTTTGAAGAGCTTCCAAAGAAAACTTCCTTAAAGAGAAGTAACAATATAGGAGGGGAAGTATAACGGTGGGGGAGGTGTAAGGGAGGGGAAGTATGACGAAGAGGGAAGTTTTTGCTTTTTTTTTTTCGAAAAAATTCAATTTTTTTTATTACATATCAAGGTAGAAATAATGGGATTTTTGCCCAAGGGAGGTCCCTCTCGTAACGCGTGGAAGTATGAAATTTCTCCCTAATAAAATGATAAGTAATTTAAAAAAATTGTGGTTTTTTTTACTCCGAAAATTCGTAAAAAATATAAGGAGTAATTGGTGAAAATATGGTGAAAATCGGACCAGTGGTTCGGCCGCACCGAATTTTTCAAATTTCAAACAGACATATCTCCGCCATTTTTTCGAAATTCAAAAATCGCCCATGTTAGTTTCTTTTTCACCGAATTTGGTGGAAATCGGTTGAAAACTGTAGCCTTAAAGTGTTCCGGGTAAAAGGCTAAAAGGGCCGGACGGCCGGCTGGCACCACAGACTAAGTTGAGATCGGTAAAGATCAATACTCGAAGACCCTTCCCCAAAAACCCGACGTGGAGGGTATCACAATAACTTCTTTAAGGAAGTTAAAAATGAAGTTTTCTGCGCAGGGTTTTATCTTTGAAAAGTCATTGAATTTTTATGATTTTTACGGGGAAAGATTTTTTTCTGTTTTGTTCGCGCGGTAGGTAAAAACGCCCAGTTTTTTAATTAAATTTATTTTTTTCAAGAAGAGTCATTAATCTTGTTCAAGATTATTCATAATACAATTTATGTAGGTTAGTGTAGAGGTCCTGTTTATCAAGCGTGGAACGTGGGCTCTGTTTTTATAACTTTTTTTTATGTCTGAATATACATATTTTTATACAAGACAACCCAACAAGCGAAAGAGACACCCTTGATTAATCATAGAAAATTAACTGATGTTTATCTTAAAGGCCTTGTCGCCCCACCAGGTAAAAAGGTCAAAGGGTCCATAAAATCCGAGTCCAGCAGCTATAAAAACAGAATTAAAAGTTGGAAAGGGTTCCAGGCATGAAGGGTGGCTGGGGGGTCAACAGACGTGGTATTTGAGTTTGGTCTCGTGAAGGCAATGAAATATGGCTTATGGGACAATAGTTAATCAAGAGGGAGGCTCTCTGATGCTATCGGTCCTTCCCACTTCCCCGCTTCTCTTCTTGGGTCTCTTATGTCAACAGGGGTGCCCCTCTCGCCGGATGAGACCGGATTCCCCGGTGCATTCCAAGGTGAGAAAGAGTGGGGGGACTTGGAAGTGCATTCCTTCTTTAAACCACTTCGGGATTCACACTACCAACCTGCATACTTACATTAAACACTCATTAGCAGATAAGTCCATAACGCTTTCTGAAAATACCGTTTCTTTTTGTCCTGTCTTTTTCAATTAAACTTCCACGCTTTATTATTTTTAATTTGACTTTCAATTAAGTTTTTTCTCTGAAAAAAGCTGTAAAAACAATCTGCAAAGCTGCAGTTGTTAGCTCTGCTTATGGGAACTGACTAAATCGGACAATCGCTCAATCCTAGCGAGAAGAAATAAGAGAAGAAGCTGTAGAAAGCATCTGCAAAGCTACTGTCATTCAAGTTTCGTTTGGTCTGCTTATGGGAACTGACCAAATCGGACAATCGCTCAATCCTAGCGAAAAGAAATAAGAGAAAAAGCTGTAGAAACCTTCTGCAAAGCTGCAGTCGTTAGGTCTGCTTATGGGAACTGCCCAAATTGGACAATCGCTAAATCCTAGCGATAAGAAATATGAGAAAAAGCTGTAGAAACCATCTTCAAAGCTGCAGTCGTTAGGTCTGCATATGGGAACTGCCCAAATCGGACAATCGTTTGCTCATTCCTAGCGAGAAGAAATAAGAGGAAAAGCTGCAGAAACCATTTGCAAAGCTTCTGTCATTCAACTTTCGTTAGGTCTGCTTATGAGAACTGCCCAAATCGGACAATCGCTCAATCCTAGCCATAATAAATAAGAGAAAAAGGTGCCGAAACCATCTGCAAAGCAGCAGTCATTCAAGTTTTGTTCGATCGGCTTATGGGAACTGACCAAATCGGACAATCGCTCAATCCTAGCGAGAAGAAATAAGAGAAAAAGCTGTAGAAACCATCTGCAAAGCTGCTGTCATTCAAGTTTCATTCGTTCTGCTTATGAGAACTGCCGAAATCGGACAATCGCTCAATCCTAGCGAGAAGAAAATAAGAGATTAACCAAGTAAGCCTTAGTTAACAAGATGTATAAACTTAAGGCGAAAACGACCCCTCCTTGGCAGACTTTGGGTACCCAGGGGACTATAGTTTACCTAACCGTAGTTTATGAGACCATTATCATATTTCAGGGATTTCGACCCTAAATTTCAATATAAGAGCCCTCAAAGTTTTAAGCATAATTCCCGCATCGGTTTCTACTCGCGGTCTATTTCGAGTGACAGGAATTCCGTCTAGTGAACGTCTATTTCTGTCATTCTAAAAAAGAAAAGGGGAGGTTTTCAATAATGAATAATTACCTCGTTTTTAATTAGAAGAGATGTTGTGGCATTAGGAAGTCCGTCTTTGAGAGGGAAATCACCCGTTAATAATAAACCGGAGTCCGGCCTTCTAAGGATAACTTGATTACCAGCATCCCTAAGTTTGAGAAGCGGCATTAGCATCTCGCCGCAAATCACTAATGCACTGGTGATGAACTGCAACTCCTAATTAAAGCCCCACCTCCTCACTAACCCTCTGGAGGTTTGCGGGAAACTTTGTCCGAAAGATCAAGTGTAAGAGCACTTCCAAATAATAAATGAGACACATCTTTAGGAATGTCAAATTTGAATCTTTTCTTCATAAATTAGCAGTCCCTATGATTTATTGGAACAATATGCTTAATAAAGATGGAAACCGTAATTAAAACGTAAACTGGTCTTATTTTAGAAGACACTTCCTCCGCGTATAAACCGAAGTCGGACAGGGGAACATGATTGATGTTGCCAAGGAAGAGCTTACAATAGAAGCCTAATTACAGAAGCTACCGTCGCCCCTTCAAGACGACTTTATAGGCGCACATCCGCCTCGCCTAAGCATATATCACAATGAGGAGAAGGGGTAAAGAAAAGGATGACTTGATTCAAGACTCGGCGGCACCTAATTGCTACCTGAATTTAATTTTCGAATCGTTTGTTTATATTAAACGAGACAGAACTGATTTACAACCAAACATTTTTATCTACACCTATTGCTATTTTAAATTTTTGTCCTCCCGGAAAACCCATTAAATTTAATAAAAAATAGAAAAAAACGTATAAATTACACCCTTGGCTCCCTTGGCCGCCAAGTTTTAATTTAGACCTTCACAAACTGTGAGGTGTGTGATTAAAGTTTTAATGATTTACTTAACACACTTTTTTTCAATTGAAAAAAATGCTGAAATAATTAGAGTCATTTTCATCTCTAATAATACAGCGAGGATGCTTCGCATCATGAAATACGCGGAGAAACGAGTAAGAAAAATAAAATTAGATAAAAGACTTAATAAGATAATGAATAAGGAAAACCGTCACTTTAAATTACTATTGTATTTTTAACAAATTCCAAGAGCTACTACGGTTAAACTTTTAGGTATTTTTTGAATTTTAAGGACAATTTTGAATTTGGATCAAAAATTGGAGTTGCTATATGAGTGTTTATAGCACTGCTATCAACAGAACAAAGAAGTGGTTATGTCACTGCCAACAGTATGATTATGGTTATAACTCTGCTAACAACAATATGGCTTTTGATACCACTATAATCACACCACTGATACCATTATTGTCATATCACTCCTAGTAACATGTTCATACCACTGCCAATAGAGTGGTTATAGCACTGCTATCAACAGAATGAAAAAGTGGTTATATCACCGCCAACAGTATGATTATGGTTATAGCTCTGCTATCAACAATCTGGCTTTTGATACTACTATGTATAATCATACCACTGATACCATTATCGTCATATTACTGCTAGTAACATGTTTATGCCACTGCAAATAGCGTGGTTATAGCACTGCTATGAACATGATGAAAAAGTGGTTATATCACCGCCAACAGTATGATTATGGATATAACTCTGCTATCAACAATATGGCTTTTGATACCACTATAATCACTCCACTGATACCATTATTGTCATATTACTGCTAGTAACATGTTCATACCACTGCCAATAGAGTGGTTATAGCACTGCTATGAACAGGATGAAAAAGTGGTTATAGCACTGCTATGAACAGGATGAAAAAGTGGTTATAGCACTGCTACGAACAGGACGAAAAAGTGGTTATAGCACTGCTATGAACAGGATGAAAAAGTGGTAATATCACTGCCAACAGTATGATTATGGATATAACTCTGCTATCAACAATATGGCTTTTGATACCACTATAATCACACCACTGATACCATTATGATCACACCACTGATACCATTATAATCACACCACTGATAGCATTATCGTCATATTACTGCTAGTAACATGTTCATACCACTTCCAAAAACTTATAGCACTGCTATTAGAAGAATGACTTTTACCGCTGTAAAAGTGGTTATACCAACCCCAACAGCAATGTTATGGTTATAGCTGTGCTATCAACAACATGGCTCTTAATATCATTACAGTCTAATTCCAATATGGTCATATCGCTGCTACCAACATGGTCATACCACTTCGAAGAACTTATAGCTCCGCTATTAGAAGAATGGCTTTTCCCGCAGTAGAAGTAGTTATGCCACTCCCAACAGCGGAGTTATGGTTATAGTTGTGCTATCTACAACATGGCTCTTTATATCTTATAGTCTGATACCAATATGGCCTTATCACTGCTACCAACATGGTCATACCACTGCCAAGAGCGTGGTTGTAGCACTGCTGTCAACAGAGTGGCTTTTGCGTGTGGTAGAAGTCGTTATACCACTCCTAATAGCACAGTTATGGTTATAGCTGTGCTATCAACATCATGTCTCTTAATAATTACAGTCTGATTCCAATAAGTTCATACCACTGCCAAAAGCGTCACATAGCACTGATGTCAATAGCTTTTGCTACCAACTTGTTTTTCTTTTTATATTATTATTATTGATAAATATATCGCGGTAGCATTTCGCCCCGTCGAGGAAAATCCGTCACAAAGCGTACAATATTTTTACATTTGAATGAACAAAAACTATGTTTACTTGCAAAAAAAACCATAAATCAGTAAACTGTTTTTTTCAATGGTTGTTATTTTGATGTTGTATAATAGAAAGGGAATAAGTTAAGTCTCTTGAATAGATCGAGTGAAAAGTTTCTGTATAGGATCGTGGGTTGTAAATCAAGACATTTAGCGAGCATATTGTATACTCAAAAAAGAGACGTTGGTAAGGGAGGGGGTGTTGGAAATTATACAACGAGCACTCTACATTAGTCTCGGAGAAGCATCCCTGTTTGTTAAAAACCTATCAAAACTCGCTTATCATAATAAAAAGGGGTAACGACTGCTGTTATCTTTTAAAACTCGGACTCTCCCCCTTTTTCGGGAGCGCCACGTCCCGAATTCATCTATATTAATGCACATCTGACGGACAAAACAATTTATTCTTACTCGGACGTTTTCCTACGTCGAACCGGGGGATGTTTTTTTCGCATATTTACCACAGTCGTTTTCCAAAAGTGGGGTTGGGGGTATTTATTAAATTATTCCGAAACATTGAACAAGAAGAAGAGGGATGGCTTAATAAGAAGGAATTTTCGGTTCCATTAATCTTGACTACTGTCCGTTTTTTTCAATAGTTAAATATAGGGTTAAGATAAAACCGCAAGTTCTCGAAAATTTATCAATAGAGCAATTGTCCAACTCATCCGAAAAAAATTCTCTTTTTCGTACACCTGGCCGACTCTCCCAGCCTATTTTTATAACGTTTAAAATTATCTACTCGAAATAATAATCGGTTCTTTTCAACTTGAATTTTTGGAAAAATATTTAATTTTTTATTAATTCATCGTCAGTCAATATTTTTGATTGATGTGTTTCTGAATTTATTAATAACTTTTAAAATGTATATAAATAATGCAAATTTTATAAATCAACGAGCTTTTAAAATATCGATTTAAAAGGATTAATTATTAGTAAAAGTATGATTGATGTGTTTGACAGTTTGTAGGGACTGGAATTTTCCTTTCCTCTCGCCTAGGGGAGCTTTCAAAACGAGCGTGGGCTCAAAATTTTCATTTCGTCGCGTTACTTCTAACACCGGCTATCTCATTTTTTATCAATTTTGTGTTGGCATTGTTTCTGATGGTAAATTTTGTGGAGAATCGAATTCCGTTGGTAGTTTAACCGTATTACCAACAGAAAACGCGTAGTTCACGATTTAGCCAACAGGTGATGCATTGATTCCAATGAGAAATTAATCCGTATTTTGGTTCTCCTGAAAACCTAGGAAGAATGAGATAGCAGGTGTTAGAACTAACGCAACGATTTGCAACTTTTCTGAAGCGGATCCAAAAATTGGCTCGGGGGGGGGGGGGGGGGAGTTAAAAGCTTAGTTAAAGCTCATTTTGAGCATAACGCATTTCAACATAAAGCGTTTCGCCGTAAACGACTTTTTCAATAAATGGAAGTCGCCATAAAAATAAAGTGCAAGTCACCATAACGCTTCTCACCATAAACTAGGAAAAGCAAGAAGGCAGCCAATGGGATCAGCTCGTTTTATGACACAAGGGGGTTAGTTTCTTCCCTCTCGCGAGGATGTGCAAATTTCATTATGGTGAACTGTCAAGTTTTAAGGTTTTTGTCGTTTCGCCATAATCGCGGTTTTAAACGGCGAAAATAGGCTTGTTCTTTCGCTGTCCCTAATTTATGATGCGATGTATTATGCCCAAACGACGGAAAAAGTTTTATGGTGAAACGACAGAAGCAGTTTAGTGGCGAAACGACAGAAGCAGTTTTATGGCGAAACGACAGAAACAGTTTTATGGCGAAACTGCAAGTTCTTTAAAATGAAAGTTTTCTTTATGTTTAACTCCATTATGTTGAAACGACAAATTTTATGTCAAAACAAGTGTTTAATTTCTTCTTTATGGTGAGATGTACTAAGTTCAAATGCATTATGGTGAACCTTTTCGACTATTTTCTTTATGTTGAGTTGCAGATTTTTTTATGGTGAACGCTAACTCGCGATTTCTGCGATTTTATGGTCAAATGCACTATGTCGATTCGTATACACTCAAAAAATGAGTTGAAAATGAAAATAACTTAAAACTATAAATATTTAAACAAACAAAATCTACCTTACACATAAATTTGGATTGATTATTTTTATTTTCTTTCTTTTTTCTTTTTATTTTTTTATTTTTTTGGTTTATCGGTGAATCAACCCCCCCCCCCCCATTTTGCTTCGAAGATGTATCCGAAAAATTCCGAGTAGGTTGAAGTTTAAACGGTTTTTTTTATTCTGTATAAAACGAAGTAATTTTATCGATTCTAAATGGCCAGGATGTCCTTTATTAAAAGAGCTCAGAAGTCTAAAACCAAACTCTTCTCAATAGGTCGCTAACGAGAAGCCCGGACAACGCAAACGCACCTTAATTACCGTAGAGCCGTTACTCTCAAATGTCCAATTATAAATAATGGTAGACAGAACGAGAAGGGGTTGTAGAAGAGGAGGAGAGAGGGAGGGGTTAAGTCCGACTCTCGGCCGTTTACCAATTAATCGTGACAATTCCGAGCAAATCTAAAGCCTCTTTACGCCCATTTTCTCCCTTCAAAGGCGTCCAATTTAAGTTGAACGTCTAGACCGGGTTTCACTACGATTAAAACTTAAACAAACACTGTTACGGAATTGATTTAAATTAATTAATAAAATAAGAGAAGGGAGGTGATTTATCGTGTGTGTAGAGGGTGGAAAAAGACAGACAGAAAAGGGTTTTCCATTCTCTCTGATCCCTCTATAAACAGCAATTGAGGAATATCTGAACTGCGGTTGACACCCTCCCTTGTCCATGTCAGATTTATAACCTTATACTTCATTATTTACAGAGCACCTCAGTTTCTCTTCCCCCATGGCGGTTTTACCCTTTTTTATTGGCACCAACTCCATAATTTGCAGGTGTCCGAAGGGTTGCTCGTTTCCTATAAATCACCGAAAAAAAAACAAGAGTTCCATTTTCGGAGACATGAGGGGTGGATTCTCCAAATTAACCTTTACGAGCCCTTTTTTCACCCCTCTGCATTTATCTAAATTATAATTTCTGATAAAATCCGAAGCTAATAAACGAGATATTTTAAGGGAAACTTCAATTAATTTTTCCATTATTAAATACCGGCGGTTTTCAACCCCTTCCTGGTCGTTTTTCTCTCCCGCGGACGATAAGGCTCCGATATTATATTATAATTTAATATCAACTCAAGGCGTGGCATTTTTGAGTAGTGAGTTTTTCCCTCTTGAAAAAGGCCTTTTTCCTCTCCCGTTCTTTCCCGACCGCGAAATTTCACTTATCTTTCAGGAATTTTAATTATTGAATTTTCTCTAAGTCAATATTTGAAAATATGGCTTAATTATAAAATTTTTAAAAAACATTTTTTTCTTTATAATAAAACCACCTTAGGATCATTACGTTTTAATGAGGCGTATAAGTTCATTTTATAAAATTGCAGTCCTTTTGACGCCTCAGGCTTGTTTTAGAAATGAACCATAATTGATGGTCCCATTATAGCCTCTGGGCAATCGGGACAAATTTCGAAATTCCTCTAATATATTAAGTTTTTTACCTTATGTCACATAATTGATCAAAAAATAAGGACCAGCAAAAAAATAGAAAGCGGTGAAGAAGAAAAAAAAACTAGTTTAAAGAGCTTACAACGAAAACTTCCTTAAAAAGAAGTAAAATGTTGGAGAGGGAAGTATCAAAGTGAGGAAGTATAACGGAGGGAGAAGTACTTAGAAGGGGATGTATAAGGAAGGGGAAGTATAAAGGAGGGGAAGTATATAGGAGGGGAAGTATAACGGAGGGAAAAGTGTAACGGAGAGTGGAGTTTTTGTATTGTTTTTGAAAATTTTTTATAAGTTATTAGTTTTTTTTTTCTCCAAAAAATTTGAAGTTTTTTTTCTTAAAAATTTTCCCAACATCAGGTGGAAATAATAGGATTTTTGCCCAAGGGAGGTCCCTCTCGTCACGGGTGGAAGTATGGAATTTCTCCCTACTAAAATGATAATTAATAAAAAAAGAATGATAACTTTTTTACACCAAAAATTCGTAAAAAAATAAAGAGTAATTGGTGAAAATTGGACCAAAATTTAAAATTTCTTAAAATTTTAAACAGACATAGTATCTCCGCCATTTATTTGAAATTCAAAAATCGCCCTCGTTAGTTTCTTGTTCACCGACTAAAGAAAATTTGGTGAAAATCGGTTGAAAACTGTGGCCGTAAAGTGTTCCGGAAAAATAGAAAAATACTACGGCCGGCCGGCACCACAGACATTGTGAGATCGGTGAAGATCAATATTCGGTTTGATCCTAAGGGGTCTGGATGACCCTTCCCCAAAAACCCGACCCGAGGGTATCACAATAACTTCTCTAAGGAAGCAGTAAAACAGTGGAACTTTTTGATATGGAATAATTGACTGCTTAATTGAGGCGCTCCGGGTACGAAGGGCGAACTCGACATCGGACAAATTTTTTCAACTTCCTTAAAGAAGTTATTGTGATACCCTCGACGTCGGGTTTTTGGAGAAGGGTCCTCCAGTTTTTTTTCATTTTCAGATTCTAGACCTCTTGGTGAATACACCCATATAATTTTTATGTTGAGTTCGCCATTTTTTCCCCTTTAAATACGTAAAAACCGAAACTTTAAAATGCGAATATCTCGAAACTACGTTTTGTCGAGTTCGCCCTTCGTACCCGGAGCGCCTCAATTAATCCAGATGGTCACCACTTTTTATTATTAAATAAAAAGGATCAAAACGGGCTTGATGTATTAAAAAACAAAAAAAGGAAATCAGACAAATGATTCTTGAGAGTAGGCGGGCAGTAAAACACGGGTTGGAAAGAGAGGAGGTAAAGCTAAAAGGGAGGTTTTATGAAAAGTGAATTACCATACCTGGAAAAACGTGTGTGTTTGGAGAAGGGGAGGGATGGCATCTGGTGCCTGAGGGAGTGGCGAGGTGGAAGCATGATGAAATGCAATAAATGCTACAATTCCACGCTGGGGCCTCGATAGAAGTGGTTTAGTCAGGGAGGGATGATCTACGACTGTAATCAGAGTTTTCATCAAAAGTCTTCATCTCTTTCAATCGCCCCCTCCCAGCCCACCGCTGCGCCCAGCTAGCCTTCAATACTGTTGCCAATATACACTTTTTTTTTTCATCCTCTTTCCTCCCCTCAACAAAAGAACACTAGCCCTCTAACTATTCTCATTCCCAACCATATTTCTTCGCATTGTTTGTTTAGCATACGCTCAATATTAAAAACGATACGTCTCTGTCGCCTAATTCCGTCGATTTCAATTTTTCTCATTCAACCTCTGCTCTACCCATTAATGAGGTCCACAAACGCATTTTTAACTACACCATCAAATTAAGGGGGCTTACATTTAACTTTTTGTAGTAAAACCACTTTTTAACGCTCTCCGGATTTTAAACGGATGGCAACAAGTTAACGTGTAGCGGGATGTTTTCAGATATGACCGCTTGGAGTGCTTTGCGATGGGCTAAAACTTTAACACGCGCAGGCTGGAAAAAAACGTGCAGCTATAAAACGGGGAAAAAAGTAGCTAATTAATGGTGCTGTGATTTATATACTTTTTTTTAATGAAGTCCGTGATGAAAGATACATTCAATGTACAAGTGGGGTTTTAAACGGACACCGGTGGTATTAGCTAATTTTGAAATCCGAAAAGGAGGGGTTCCCCTTCTGTCCCATCTCCGACGCGGAACCTTCTCATTAACATTGTCTCCCGAAAACTCATTATCCGACATCCTAATGAAACGGATGCCAGTAATAGGGAGTCCCAGGGTGGACCAGTTCTTTAATGAGCGTACAGATATAACGAGCCATATAATGGTCATCGCCCACCTCTCGGCTATTACTTTCAGCCAATTGATGCCCGCCCCATCCCAGCTCACGTACCGCTACGTCCTTAATGAAAACGTAAATTGTTTCCAGCGATAAACTCTTTTTCCACCTTCAATTCGAACCTGTGAATTTGACATCGTGATCTCACATTAGACATTAAATGCAATCTCGACTCGAATATCAATGAGGCTGTAATAAACCCCGCCACGTTCGCCGTATGAATTCAAAGAAAGTGGGAAGGGGTGTAAACGTAATAACGATTTGACATAAACGTTCGGCACGAGTATAGACCCGACAATATCTCGAAGGAAAGCGTTTAACATGACTTGAATTGCAACGTGTGTTACTATATTCGATTCTCGAATTCAATCGCTTCTAGTTTATAAAACAATTACCATTGGACATTTTCATATAATAGTGCAAACATCGAAGGTAAAATTATATCGAGCCTGTTTATCTATGGGACGTTATTGTTTGATAATGCTTTCTGAAAGCAAATCAAACGAGTAGTTACAGCGTAGGGTTAAAATTTCGTCAAAACAAAGGGAAAGAGGGTCGCCCGACGTATGATGCAATTAAATTTTAGTGTTTTCCCAAAGGTTAACTACAAACAAAACCTGCGACTACTGTTGATGTTTACTGCATAAACAGGAGAAAAAGGGGCACCGGTTTTCGCCTATGTTTTATGAGCTCGTTTTAGTTTCCACGTGTTTTTAAGTGGATGAGCGACAGAAAGTTCGGGTTAACGGTTTTCTGGTTGCTCCACCTGGGGGAGGCTTTAACTCTTAACAATAATACAAATACGCACCTGTTTACCATGATTTTTCCTGCCTTCTTCAGCTAAGATCTTTTCCTACTTTACCACGATTTATCAACTTCATAGAGTTCTAGTTTTTCAGCCTAAAGTGGCCAAATAAGAGTATTATCTCCCAAAAAGGGTTCTAAGGTGGCCAAATATGGGTATTATCTCCCAAAAAGGGTACTAAAGTGGCCAACTTAGGGCATTATCTCTGAAAAAGGGTATTAAAGTGGCCAAATAAGGGTATTATCTCCCAAAATAGGCTCGTGATTTTTTCAACTTTACCACGATTTATCAACTTCAAAGAGTTCTTTCAGTTTTTCAGCCTAAAGTGGCCAATTAAGGGTATTATCTCCCAGAAAGGGTTCTAAGGTGGCCAAATATATGTATTATCTCCCAAAAAGGGTTCTAAGGTGGCCAAATATGGGTATTATCTCCCAAAAAGGGTACTAAAGTGGCCTACTTTGGGTATTATCTCTGAAAAAGGGTATTAAAGTGGCCAAATAAAGGTATTATCTCCCAAAATAGGCTCGTGATTTTTTCAACTTTATCACGATTTACCAACTTCAAAGTGTTCTTTCAGTTTTTCAGCCTAAAGTGGCCAAATAAGAGTATTATATCCCAAAAAGGGTTCTAAGGTGGCCAAATATGGGTATTATCTCCTAAAAAGGGTTCTAAGGTGGCCAAATATGGGTATTATCTCCTAAACAGGGTTCTAAGGTGGCCAAATATGGGTATTATCTCCTAAAAAGGGTTCTAAGGTGGCCAAATATGTGGATTTTCTCCCAAAAAGGGTTCTAAAGTGGCCAAATATGGGTATTATCTCCCAAAAAGGGTACTAAAGTGGCCAACTTAAGGTATTATCTCTGAAAAAGGGTATTAAAGTGGCCAAATAAGGGTTTTTTTTTTTTTTTTTTTTTTTTTTTTTTCCCATCCAGTAACCCTGGAGAGAAAATGTTTATTTAAATTCCTTTGTTTATCATCTGCTCCCTCTATAAGACTGCAGATGGCTACATTATTGACAATTTTTTTTTTTTTTTACAATTTACAATTTTTTTTTTTTACAATTTTTACAATTTACAATTTACATTTACATTTTTTTTTTTTTTTTTTTTTACAATTTTTTGATATATAACTAGGACAAAGGTAACTTTATGGAGTTTATGAAATAAATAAATAAATTTTGGTACGTTGTGACTAGTAGATTTTCTTGGCAAGGCCAAGCGTTGCCTTGCAGAACAATTCTCTGTTGCATTGCAGAGCGATGGCGATCTAGTAGTCTGCATCTATACACCAAGTGGTGCCAGGTTTGGGATTCTTCTCCACACTCACAGACTCCATTTGTGATAATTTTGAAACGATGCAGGTATGCCTTGCATTCACCGTGTTCGGTGAGCACCATCGTTGTTCTGGCTGTATGTCGTAAGTTGGTCTTCCTTCTTGATGTTGTTGAAGGGAAAAATCTTTTTGTTGCTGCGCCTTTGCTGGAGTTGGCCCATTCTAGTTCCCAGCTTTTAAGCGAGGTTGCTCTTAATTCTTTTTAATATGCGAGAGAGGCACCACGAAAAATGATATAGTCTTATCTGCATCCAACGCTGCCTTCTTCGCATGCCCATCTGCTAATTCGTTGCCATAATTGCCAATATGAGCTTTCACCCAATTTAGCGTAACCTTCACCTTCAATTTCTGTTGGATGTTTCTCAATGTCTGACATATTGTAGCCGCCTCCCTATTATGGATTGCTGGGCTTTTCAACATATGTAGGCATACTTCACTGTCCGTAAAAATATCAATTGTTTCCATATTTTGGCTCTCTCTTTCATCAACATTGACCTCAATCCATTTCACAGCTTGAAGCAGGGCCCACATTTCCGCCTGGTTATTGCTACACCATTCTGCTAATTTGAAACCCTCTTTATAGTGTTCGATTCCGTCTTTTAGAACGACAAATGCGCACCCGACGTTTGTAGGAGGAATTTTACTTCCATCCGTATATATTTGCATTCTCGCTGCTACGTCCAGTGTGTTGACTGGTATTTCGATAGCATCAGTTGGGTGTGGCCAGTCCTGAACTTCAAGTAGTCGCTCGACTTTGTATTCTGGCAAGGTGGTGACAGCTGGATTGCGCACTAGATAAAGTTCTGCGACCTCACAAATTTGCAGGTCGATCGGGATCATCATAGCGAGGAGTATGCTAGCTTCATATGATGTTGTTCTGTGTGCTTTAATTATTTTAATGGCCATTTGTCGTTGTACGCTCCTTAGTTTTCTCTTATTTTCTTTTATTTTGAGTGCACTGGACCAGACGGGGGCGGCATATGTCAAAATCGGTACAAGGGCTCCTTTATAAATGATGGTTAAGGCTTCATGACCAATGCCCCAATATAATTTTGCTGATCGTGATAGCATGTGTATCAGTTGAGCTGATTTCTCACAAATGTAATTTATGTGCGGTTTCCATGACAGGCGCTTGTCGATCCAAACACCTAAAACCTTCATTTTGTCAACCTGAGATAGTTTTCTCCCGGCAAAGAAGATGTTTACTGGTTTTATTTTGTATTTACTCGTTACATGAAGCACTTGAGATTTTTCTGGATTGAAGTAAATTTGGTTTTTTCTAGACCACCTCCTTATGACATCCATTGCTTCATTACCTAGAGCCTCCATTTCCTCTTCAGTCTTAGCTTTAATCATGAGTATCAAATCATCGGCAAATGCTAAAGTCTCAATGTTATCAGAAAATCTAGTTTTAAGAAGAGAATTATACATAATGTTCCAGAAGAGAGGGCCACAGCAGGACCCTTGGGGGCAGCCTTTTTCCATTTTTCTGGTGAATTTAGCGGTATTAGTAAAGAAAAATACCTGTCTGTTATCAAAGTAGTTTCTTGATAAATCATATAGATTTTTTGGGCATTGGTTTTCCACTAGTTGGATTAGGATTGAGTCCCAGCAAGCAGAGTCAAATGCTCCCGCGACATCCATGGATATTAACAGCGTCTGGTATCCTTTTATTGACATATTTTCCTCAATTTTACGCCTGATGTAGAATAGTTCGTCTGTGGTGTTCCTTTGTGGAGTGAATCCGAACTGGTTAGGTGACATGAAATTCTTCCTAGACATCCAGTGGCGCAATCTGTTGGTGAGAAGTTTTTCTAAGAGTTTCCCATTTAAAGGCAGCAGACTAATTGGTCGATACTTAGAGGCATCCTCCGATTTTTCCTTGCCTGGTTTTGTAAGCAAGATCATTTTTGAAATTTTCCATCGTTCTGGAAATTTCCCTTTTAGGAGACATAAGTTATATAGAGCTGTAAATGCGAGTGGAAGGTGTTCAAGGGTCGCTTCTAAGATGCTTCGAGTGATGCCATCCATTCCAGGGGTCTTGTTTTCGTTAAAGTCGGCTAGAGCATTTTTAATTTCTAATGTAGTAAATAGTTTATCATTTATATCCGAATTGTATTGTAGGATTACATCTTTTACGGAGGGCTGGGAATCTTGCAAGGAGTTCTTCGGAACAAATTTATTTAATATTAGTTCTATTGTGTCATCCATGCCTTTAGTAAATTCTCCATTAGTATTCTTAAGAGTGGTCAGAATTGTAGCTTTTTGTAATTTCCCTGCAGCTGCTTTGTAGACAGCATTCCATGGGTTAGATCGGTCAGTGGCGGAACAGTAAGCTTTCCAAGATTCCTTTTTAGCAATTTTAATTGCTGCAGTGTACTCATATTTTTTGGCAAAGTAAAGGTTTTTTCTCTCTTCTCTTAACTTTTCATTATTTAAAGTAGTTTGATATTTTCGTCTAAGTTTGCATACCTCCTTTCTTTTATCTGTAAGTTCTGGTGTCCACCAGGGGTTCGAGCGATTCCGATGAGCATTACCCTTCTTGTATTGAGGAATAGCTCCTGCACATGACTTGTTAATTATATTCATGAATGTATTTGCAACTTTATCAACATCCATGGATTTTAAGAATTCTTCACTAAGCTTCGCATCATATAAGGAGCTGAACATTTCAGGGTTTCCATTCATCTTGTAATGCAATTTCTTTGATACTTCTCTGTACAGAATTTCCTTGTATTTGTTCCAGTCAGCAGCTTTAGTAACATATCGGTTGCTTTTTTCTTTCATGCTTAACTCAGGCTGTATATTGATGATAGTTATTTTAAATGATAGTATTTCATGGTCCGAGGCGCTCTCATTTCGTCCATTTTCCCAGTTCGTGATATGTCTAAGCATAGAAGAAGAACATAAGGTTAGATCAATGTTGCTCTCACCTCTGCTAGATTTAAATGTGGGTTTATTGTCATCTTGATTCAATATAAACAGTGAACGGGAACTGATAAATTCTTGCAAAGCTTTACCTCTGTTATTGGTAAGTCTGTCGTACCAGATTGTAGATCTTGCATTTGTGTCAATACCAAACACCATATCATATTTCTTGTTGCGAATGTTGTTGTCCATCACTGTTTCCATAATCTGGAGACTACTTTCTATATTTTCCGAGTCTGGGAAATATGCACTAATGAGTGAAATATTTTTTGCTGTGTTTATTTGTAGTTCAACAACCACAAAGTCTTTAGTTGATAGACAGGTAAGCATTACCGCATCAATTTGAGGATTTTTCACAACAATCGTTGCTCGTGGCTTGGTTGTAAGTAAATCGCCCATATGGAAAACTCTCCAGTGCTTAGGGAATGTACAAACAGTATTTACTCGACAGTAAGGTTCTTGAATTAAAGCGATGTCAATTTTTTCTTCTTCCATAATCTTGCATATGTTGTTTGTTGCCGTTCTTGAGTGGTGAAGATTGATCTGAATAATATTGAGAACATAAATTTTATCATTCGTATGGTTAGCTATCATATTTCATAATCAATTGAGTCTTGCAATCTTCGTCTTAGGCCCTGATAGCATGGGCATGATGTATCTAACGCTGTGTGGTTTGTGTCGATCAGTGGTTGCTTAATTTTGTTAGCTTTTATTTGATTGTTCCTAATTGTACAGTTAACACACTTATATTGAGAGCGGTTGGCTTGGCATTCTTTAAGAGTATGTTCTGCTGAAGCGCAGATTGGACATGCTTTTTCTCTAGTGCAGTTTGATTGTTTACCGGCTTGATTCTGAGAACTGTGAAATTGCGAGCAGTGAAAACAGCGTCTTATATGGAGATTATCATTCACTCTACATACCGTATATTTTATTTTGAGTTTTCCTTCAAGCATTTTTTTTCTTAATGACGGGTCGACCTCAACCACAGCGTGGCGTGCTTTTGTTTTCCTGCTTGTGACTATGGTCTTCAAATTGAAGATAGAATTCAGGGTAAATAGGGAATCGTTCTGTTTCCTTACGATTCCACACAGATTTTCGTGGTCGACTTCGTTGGGAATATCATAAATCATAATTCGAGGCAACGCTTTCGTTTTGGTTTCCGCTTTTAATAATTCGGGATGTTTATTGTTTACCTCTGTTATAACCTTTTGTGAGTCTTCTTTTGTTAAGGTCTCTAAGATTAGATTTCCGTTGATTGACGTCATTCTGGTTATTCCAATTCCTAGCTCTACTGGGTCGACTTTTTCTTTGAACAATTTCTTAGTGTCCTGATCAGGAGCTGTAGGTTTAATTATTACCTTGTAAGACGGTTTTGGGGGTCTGGATTCACTCGTCGGTTTTGAAGCTTTGACTATCCGGGAATAAGAGCCTGAGCATGTGTCGGCAGTTGTTGGACGCCGGAGGCTCGTGATTTCGTCGTTCAGATTCTTGAAAATAGTTCTGAAGTTTGAAATAGCATCCCTGAGTATAGTTTTAAACTCTGTTTTTAAGTTACCGGAATTTGTTAACACTTTATTAATATTTCCAATCGAGGCTTCAAAAAGAACGTCTGTATCGGACGCCATCTTGCTCCCCATCTCAATAAGGGTATTATCTCCCAAAATAGGCTCGTGATTTTTTCAACTTTACCACGATTTATCATCTTCAAAGCGTTCTTTCAGTTTTTCAGCCTGTTGCCTTTGGCCAAATAGGGCTATTATCTTCCAAATAAGGTTCTTAGGAGGCCAAATAAGGGTATTATCTCCCAAAAAGGGTTTTTAAGGTGGCCAAATAAGGGTATTATCTCCCAAAAAGGGTTCAAAGGTGGCCAAATATGGGTATTATCTCGCAAAAAGGGTACTAAAGTGGCCAAATAAGGGTATTATCTCTCAAAAAGGGTACTAAAGTGGCCAAGTAAGGGTATTATCTCCCAAAAAAGGCTCAGGATTTTTCCAACTTTACCACGATTTATCAACTTCAAAGAGTTCCTTCAGTTTTTCAGCTGCAAAACTCATTTATACAGGATTTTTGGGCCTTTATGCAGGTGGGGGACCCCCCCCCCCCTCCCCCCCCTAAGACATTTTTAGATTTTCAGGTTGAGAATCCCCCATTTTAACCAAATTTTGGTCACTTTCCTTGGGTTTTTTGGCCGAAAAAACCCCCTTTTACCGAATTTTCAGGTAGATTACTTCCTTCAATTTCTGTTGGAGGCGTAAGTCCCGAGTGTCTCCTGATCTTCTCATTCCTTAAGCAGTGGAACCGTTCTGTACAGGGAAAACAAAAAAATTTAGGATGATTTTTTTTGGCAAGCAGTTTTTAGACCTCCTGGGGCCTTTTATCCTACAGTTAACTAGAGGATTAACCATTGTACGACTTGTAGTCTTTCAAGTCCGATTCCTTTTGATACAAAAAGCACAGCAGGATCTTCGATGTTCTAATCAGCTACATTACACACACGTCATGTAGTATTACTTGCTCTTTCAATTAAGCTCATTCTTTTTTTACCTGAAAGGTTTTTTTTCTTTGTGTCCAGGTATCATAGGCACCTGTGTCCCTTTTATCTGAAACCTCCCTCTTATTTTTAGTGTACCGCTTAAGTGCTTAAATGCGACCTCTTTGTCGGTTTGAAAAACTCGTGTCCCGGCTAATGTTCTACGACAGATAAATAAGAAAGTTTGTTAACACGAGAAACGAGAAGATTTTTTGTGTCGTCATTGACTGATTAGATCTCTGGAAAATTGGCGGACTGTTGTAACATCGTATTTGGCTAATGAGCGTTAGTATTACAACCCGACAGGGACAAGTTTAATATACAGACACGACTTTATCAAGATCTTCAAGTCCAATAAGAATGAAGTTGTTTACGCCAACTGCGATGAAGAGGCGAGCCGCCAATTACAAATAAGGATCGACCAAATTAATTCGAATTTTCAAGTTTTAATTGGATTTACGTGGTATTTGAAAGAAATTGACCTTCAGTTTAGTGATGTAATTTTTTTTCTCCGTTGAAACACTTGAAACACGGCGTTATTTAGGCAAGTTTTAGGAGTGTGTTTCCCTCATTCATTAACGTTAATGAACGTCGTCTGAGGTGAGGCTTACTCGTAGAACTCGAGTTACCCCCCTCTTTTTTGAAAGGTTTCTTCCCTTCATCTCTTCCCTACTAGCGGACGCCCACAAAGCACTATAACTTGTCAATTATCGGCCAATTATATTTAATGAGCCCCGGATACCAAGCTAACGATCCACACGCCTTATAATATTGAACCGTTTTTATAAAAATAGCTCCCCCTCCACTCAAATTCCCCTTCTCTGACCGTTTTTCCAATGATCCCCCCTCCCCAAACCTGTCGTCGATTTTTTTTAAATTAGGGCAAGCCAATTAAACCAATTACACTATTTTTAACCCGCTTTTAGCATAATTGATTTAAAATATTGGAGAAAAAAAAAATTGTTATTGAATTTTTAAAATCCATCCAGACACTATCTTTAATAAATCTTATTCTGAAAATGTTTTATTTTTTAAACACTGTTTTATAATCATTAAAAAGAAGGTTCTCATACGGTTGTAAAAGCCACAGGTGGGCCTAAATAAATATATTACAATAGGTAAATTTCTTTTCTTCGAAATAGGGGTATTATCTCCCAAAAAAGGGTTCTAATGTGGCCAAATAAGGCTATTATCTCCCAAAAAGGGTACTAAGGTGGCCAAATAAAGGTATTAGAGAGTTTCAGGGAATCGTAATTCCGAGTCCCGACTCCGACTCGCTCAAGGACATACGACTCGAGCCGCCAGTCGTAATCGTAATACGACCCGACTCGACTGGGTCGTATACCGGAACGACTCAAATCCCGACTCCGAGTAAACGTAAGGTTATATTTTACGAAGGTTATTTCGTTATATCTTTTAGTATCAGGTTCATGTTTTTTGTTGTTTTTACGATTTCAAATACAATCTCGTTTATTTTCGGGTTGTTTTTTGTTGTTTTCACGATTTCAAATACAATTTCGTCTATTTTCAGGTTGTTTTTTGTTGTTTTTACGATTTCAAATCCAATATCGTTTAGTTTCGGTTTGTTTTTTGTTGTTTTCACAATTTCAAATCCAACGAGGAGCCCTGGGATTTTTTTTAAAAGTCGAAGAAATAAAGGTACCTAAGTTCGATTCATGAATTTGCTCTAGTGAGAATATTGTGAACTAACTCAGTCGTAACTGAGTCGGAACGACTTCCTGAAACTCTGTTTTATAGCCTCTACGAGAAGACCTTTCCCGTTTGGTGAGTCGGAGTCGGGACTCGGAATTACGATTCCCTGAAACTCTCTATTAACTCCCGAAAAGGGTACTAAGGTGGCCAAATAAGGGTATAATCTCTTAAAAAAGGGTACCAAAGTGACGAAAATGGGGTATTATCTCCCATAAAAGGTACTAAAGTGGCCAAATAAGGGTATTAACTCCCAAAAAGGGTACTAAGGTGGCCAAATAAAGGTATTAACTCCCGAAAAGGGTTCTAAGGTGGCCAAATAAGGGTATAATCTCTTAAAAAAGGGTACCAAAGTGGCGAAAATGGGATATTATCTCCCAGAAAAGGTACTAAAGTGGCCAAATAAGGGTATTAACTCTTAAAAATGGTCCTAAAGCAGCCAAATAAGGGTATTATCTCCCAAAAGGGTACCAAAGCGGCCAAATAATGGTATTATTCTCCCAAAAAGGGGCCTAAGGTTAAGCCAAATTAGGGTTTTGTTTCCCAAAATTTTCCAAGATTTCTTTTTTTCGAAATCTACCTAATATAGCTAACGGGAGAGCCAAAATATTGGCTATCTGAAGCCCAACTTGAGCTGAACGGCAGATTATTCGCCTTGGCTTCAATCAAAGAAGCATAAGCGCTTTAAACGCCCTGTGTCACTAAGTATTCACTAATCGTCTATTAGCAAATCTTTGATTACGCTTAATCAGATGATTATCAAACAAAAATTAGCATTCTGTTGTATACGGTGATTCGGCCATCTTGAAACCTCGTAGATAGATCCGTATAATGGCTCTGCAATTTTGAAAGAATGTTGAAATGGCTTCAAATTCCATCAAATCGTAGATAGTTGTCAGGAGTATTTAGTTAGTAGGATTTCTTGGATATTGTGGAGGAAAAACCACTCAAATGTTTAAGCTTTTTCAATTTTTTTCCCCTAGAACTACTAAGTATGTCAAAATGTTCAAATCGAAGTGTGTCATAACTTAAATCGATTTTAGTTCCTACTAATCGATTTCTGCTAACACTCATAACTTTCTATTAAGATTGACTTATGAAGAAGAAAGAAGAGCCGTGGGAAAAATTAATTTTTTCTAAGTATTTCCTATTGGGGCTTTAACGATTTTTTAAAGTTATAGCCTCCCCCTTTTTTTATTTGCCCACTTTCCCATACAGTCTTCGGGATCTGATATCCCGAGAATAGGACGTGAAAATTAATATTGTTCCACAGAGTCAATTATAAGTTGGGGGTTTTTAATTATAAGTTACCCGCCTCCCCCTCTTCGGCCTCTTCGTTCTCCTCCCGCGCGGCACGCTCTGTATTGGAAGTAATTACTATTGTTCAAACCTTGTGCTCCTCCTGCAGTAACAACTCTATACCTGGGCATTGTTTGCCCTTTTTTCAACAATCGACGGCTTTTTTGTGTGTGAAGTGCTAGTTTTTTTCGGAACATGGAACGTATCATTACTTAGGAATGACAATAGGACAGGTACGTTGTGTTTTTTTTCTGTGGAAAAAATGCGTTATTTACGTATCCAATGGGCTTGAATTTGTATATTTTCCCTTGAGTTGTCACCGGATTTGTAATAAGAGCTCGTTCTGAACGTGTAACCCCCGCCCCTCATACTGGCATGCTTCCTTCGCAGCTCCCATTCTGTTTATTAAACTCGACTGACTTACCACATTTGGGGCCTCAGCCATTCTTCTCATTGCCAATTACCTACAGTAAATTCTGCGGGGAAACTTAATAACCTAGGGGGTTGAGGTAGCGGCTTTTATGGGAAGCGGGCAAAGGGTGGCGCTTTTACTTTTCATTCCTTTCTCTACTTTTGATATTAAACTTTAGTTTCGCCGGATGTAAATTATCCTTGAGTTTTATTCGAGAAATTAGTCTCTTTCTACACGAACTAAAAGTCTATAAAAGGGAAATTTAATTAATTTAATTTCTCCACAGTAATAAAGTCTTTTTCAAAAATTTGATTAATGGTTTCACTAGCAATAAACTTAATGAAGGTAATAAATCAAAATTAAATATGAGTCTTGCACCTTGTTTTTTTGTACAAAAATTTTTTTCTTGAATTATGAAGTCAATGGCATTTGACCGCAGATCGCAGATGACATTCAATTTTGGCTTGAAACCACGCGATTGCGGTTCGGAGCATCCTGTCTCCCCGGTCCAGCGACGTCCACTTTTATCTCCCGATTTCTAAACCACATTTTTTTTTCTGTTTCAGGATATCAAGCTGGCCGCGACAACAATGAACCCGCACTACCACCCCTACACGGAGCTGCCGTCTCCTCATTCCCCGCCGCCGGACGGGACGTACAGTAACGGCCACCACGTGATGGGGGGTGGAGGGCCTCACGAACATCATCATCATCCCGCCGGACCCTTTCCACCTCCACATCTTCACCACCACCATCACCATATTAATAACAATAACAACAATAACAATAATAACAATTCGACCGGCAACGCGGGTGGTGTCAAAGTCTGTGCGGGTTGCGGCGGCAAAATTGTAGAAAGGTAAGGACCCCAAAAATTCACTATTAAAAAATTAATTTCGCACAATTCCTGGCGAAAATTGTATAGTCAATGAAGCTGTTTTTTGTAATAACAAAAAAAAATATATAAGAAATGTAAAAATTTATGAAAAACGATAGAGTTATCGGTACATGTGAGTTTACGATATCACAACTAAGGGAAACGCGCATGCGCGAGCATTCATCTATTTTTAGTTCCCGCGGTTTTTCAAAAATTCATGTTTGAGATTTCGGTAAATTCAAAATAGTTTGATAGCAGGAGGGGGTTAATTTTTTTCCTCTCGCAAGGAGTGCACGTTTGATAATTCGAGGGGGTTAATTTTTTTCCTATCGCAAGGTGAGCTCGTTTGATAACGCGAGGGGGTTATTTTTTTCCTCTCGCAAGGAGTGCTCGATTGATAATACGAGGGGGTTATTTTTTTTCCTATCGCAAGGAGTGCTCGTTTGATAACGCGAGGGGGTTATTTTTTTCCTCTCGCAAGGAGTGCTCGATTGATAATACGAGGGGTTATTTTTTTTCCTATCGCAAGGAGTGCTCATTTGAAAATACGAGGGGATTAATTTTTTTCCTCTCGCTAGGAGAGCTCGTTTGATTTTTTTCCCTCTCTTATCGAGCTTTTTTGCGTGAGAAAAAAAATTAACCCCCTCGCGTTATCAAATTAGTTTAAATTTAGGCAAATCTCAAAGATGAATTTTTGAAAAAAAGCGAGATCTAAAAACACATGAATGCTCGCGCCCTAAAAATACAGTGAAAATCAGTATTGCCAACCTTTGATATATGCTTGTATGTACCTACAGTGCAAAAGATATGTTATCGCACACTGTGAGTACCTGAAAAAGTTAAATCAGTTGGTAAAACTGTTTATAAAGCGCTTAGGATACAGAAAAAGCACAAAATAAAATCGTGATTAATACAATTTTGTTGTTTTTTCAGATTTTTACTTCACGCCCTAGACCGTTATTGGCATAATTCGTGCCTAAAATGTACCTGTTGTGGAGCAATGTTAGCAGATATAGGATCTTCATGTTTTACTAAATCAAATATGATTTTATGCAAAAACGACTACATAAGGTAAATTTTTATAATAAAAGTGACCTAATAAAAACGACAATAATTAACTTAAACCACCCGAAATATGATGATTTAATTTAGTACATAGGATAGTGTGTAAGATAGTGTAAATTACAGTGTAGGGGGTGACTGAGTTCCATGTAATAATGTGTTGTAAAGGGAGTTATGGAGACAGGGAAACGGTGGGGAAGGGCGGGTGAAGACTATTAGAACCACGCGAGCGTTTGCGTGCCTGGGGACCCCCTTTCTTCGTATAAATCCTCCGTTATCGGCTACCTTATCGTAGCCTTTATTAATATATGCCCTTATCCTGGAAAACAACTAGAGGGTGCTGAATAAAAAAAAAATCATTAGGCCATCTGGGCTCATTTTGATTTAAAGTCCGAAATGTAGTTTTTAATTCGCGTGGGAGCTTATCGAGCTGTACTATTTAACCTTTTTTTTTCCCCCCTTCCGAGTTTGCTGTGGGAAATGAGCGAGTGGGCGGAGAAGTCTAATCGCACGCGATCTTAAAAGAAATCTGTTTAAACCAAGGAAACCCCACTATAAGTTCTATAAAAGTGGAAGGGATAACGAAAAAAACAATTACTACTTACCCTCAATTAAATCCCATTGAGTCCCCTTTTTCCTCCATGTCAAAACTTTTGAAAGACATTAGCTTTGTTTGGAACTGGTTTGGAACTCCTGGAGCATGCGCAGAAGGATTTGTCCGTCAAATTTGACTTGCAAATCCTTCTGCGCTTGCTCCAGGAGTTTTAAACTGTGGTTGAAACGAAGCTATTAAACTGTTAGGTTCTCACTTCTTTTTTTCAGTTACTATCTCCTGTAATTTCTTATTTTATCGAGGAAGATCGGAAACGCCGTTCTAACCGAAGGCGTTTGTAGTTAAAAACGTGAAGGCCGCGATGCGAAGGAAGTGGAAAAATGAAGTGTAATAAAGTAAACAAGCTCTAACTAGAAAGAGAGAAAGGAGGAGGCGGACGTGAGGGGTAGAAGGAAGTGTCTGCTGATTGCCCAGGACTGATTGCTCTGCCCAGCATTATCTCTTTAGATATTCACCGCCAGTTATGTTAGTTGACTTTTTTCCTCTCTTTGCCAAAGGGTTCATTTTTTAAGATCCGATAGGATCGATTTTGAAGAAAAAAACGAATTTCGGCTCTCACTTGTTAGAAATTGGTTAATCAGAATACTCTTCCTCATCTCATTATGTCTAAGTGGAAACATTGATCCAATACAATAAACGCTCTCCCTCCCCGTCCGAACTCTTGTTGAGATATGGGATTACATCTATCCCTCCGCGCCGCCTCCCCTCGAACCTCCTTACTTACTAAGATTAAAAAAGATACCAGAAGAACTGCTGCCCCCGCCCGCTTCCCCAGACAAGAAAAGACGAGTGATTGTTCCATTGTTTAATGGAATTAATAAAAGTTGCTTGGGAAAAACATTGAAATGGATCCGAGAGCTGTAAATCTTGGAGATAACCCAGTTATCCTTGAGTACGTTATGAGGATTAATCTGGAAGAGTTTTATTGAGACTCTTCTTCTTTTTCTCCATCTATTACTAGTAAGGTCTAGTTATCAAAAACAACCCCCATACTTTCTCGTCAAACTTAGATCCTATTTTGGCCAGAACCCTTTTTCAAAATACGAACCTACTTTCATTTTAACTTCCTTAAAGACGTTATTGTGATACCCTCGACATCGGATTTTTGGGGAAGGGTCTTCCAGACCCCGGAGGGTCAAATTGAATGTTGATCTTTACCGATCTCTACTGTGGTGCCGCCCGGCCGTAGCATTTTTCCGGAACACTTTATGGTTTTCAACCGATTTTCATCAGATTTTCACCAAAGTTTCTTTGGTCGGTTAACAAGAAATTAACGAGGGTGATTTTTGAATTTCGAAAAAACTTAGAAACTTTATCAAAAAAAAAAAAAAAACTTAGAAAATTTATTGAAAAAAATTCCTCCTCCGTTTACTTCTCCTTCTTTTTACCCCCCCCCCCCCCCCCCTCCGTTATACTCCGTTATACTTCACCTCCTTTATACTTCCTCCTCCTATATTTTTACTTCTCTTTAAGGAAGTTTTCATTGGATGCTCTTAAGGCGAAATTGCATTTTTAAGGCGATTTTGACCAAAATTGCCTCTTACTTAAAGCATTTTTCACAGTTTTTGTCTTAAAAACAACAGATTTAAGGCATTTTTGACCAAAATTGCATTTTTAAGGCGATTTCGACCAAAATTGCCTCTTATTAAAAGCATTTTTCACAGTTTTTGTCTTAAAAACATCAGATTTAAGGCATTTTTGACCAAAAATTGCCTTTTTTTAAGGCATTTTTGACCAAAATTGCCTTTTATTTAAAGAATTTTTCACATTTTTTGTCTTAAAAACAACATATTTAAGGCATTTTTGACCAAAAATTGCCTTTTTTGAGGCAATTTTGACCAAAAATTGCATTTTTAAGGCATTTTCGACCAAAATTGCCTGTTATCTAAAGCAGTTTTCACAGTTTTTGTCTTAAAAACAACAGATTTAAGGCATTTTTGACCAAAAATTGGCTTTTTTAAAGGCATTTTTGACCAAAATTGCATTTTTAAGGCAATTTTGACCTAAATTGCATTTTTAAGGCAATTTTGGTCGAAATCGCCTTTTATTTAAAGAATTTTTCACAGTTTTTGTCTTAAAAACAACATATTTAAAGCATTTTTGACCAAAAATTGCCTTTTTTAAGGCATATTTGACCAAAATTGCATTTTTTAAAATTGTTCATTTAAATAGCTTTTTATCCCTGACGTACGTTTTATCAAGTTTTGTTTTATAGGTCTCTTAGGTAGGGCTGACACCAATTATTATTTCATGCGATATTGATTGATTCAGTAGACGCAAATACCCGTTTTGAGTAAACGTAGGGCTTCGTATTATTATGCTAAATGGCTATTAGAATAATAATTCCGGTCTTTTCCTTTTAGATTAATTGTCTCCTCCGTCAAGAGTTGCCGTTTCTACGTTTCTCCCCACGGGAACACCTCTTTTCCCATTCAAATTCGTATTAACATAATGATCCGATAACCCTGTAGAATGTCTGGAAGGCCCTCGGGGTACTTTACCTCGACAAATTTTTTTTTTCTCTTTCTCTCCCTTTCCTTTTAACAAGTCTTTTCTCGCTCTTCCCTCTTTGCGGAGTTTTGAAGAGGAGTCGCGAAGGGAGTTTTTAATTAAATTATCCCCGAGTAACTTAATAGCCCAGGTGGTATTTTTGATGTAGGCTAATTTTCAGCGCTTTTGAATTTAATTGTTCAACGCCATGACGTCAAAAAAGATGTTGAAACCCTTGTAAAATTTGCCTAATCGCAGTGAGAATAATTTCCCTCGACTTCCTTCTGTATAATTTAAATTTTAAAAAAATTACTGCAATCTTAAGAGCAAGAATAAAGACATTCAATGAAGTGAGGCGCTCCGGGTACGAAGGGCGAACTCAACATCGGACAAATTTTTTTTTTTTTTTTTTCATTTTCAGATTCTAGACCTCTTGGTGAATACACCTATATAACTTTTATATTGAGTTCGCCCTTTTTCCCCCTTTAAATACGTAAAAACCGATATGCGGCAAAGCTCTAACTGCGATATCCGAGCGGGTACGAAGGGCGAACTCCACATCCTAGTCCACAACCCCCACTCCTTTTCCCATTCGCCCGTAACATAAAACTTTAAAATGCGAATATCTCTAAACTAGGTTTTGTTGAGTTCGCCCTTCGTACCCGGAGCGCCTCAAGTGGACATTGTGGTTGTGCTGCGAGTCGAAGACCGGTCGAGCCTTACTTTCCTCAATTAGGAGGCTTTTTTTCAATTTAAAAAGTAAAAAAGAGAGGAAAGTTTGAATGACTCAGAAAGTAGAGTTTTGGTGATAGTATCTGTTAAAGACGGGGCCATTAGGGCAGCTTGTTTCAATTTACCTCCTCATTAACCTCTTAATTGCTAATTACGAATATCAGAGGGAGTGGATCTCGGTTGGGTAAACAGTGAGAAAACTCGGCGTGATCGTGTTGTAGAAAGGGCGTCTCCCTTCCAACCACAAAGGCCATCGATGTCCCGGAATCAATCTCCTAGTTAATTACCCTAGGATGAGAAATCCTTGTTTTACTTGCAAATAGAGGTTTTTTTATACGTGGGGTAAAAAAAAGGTGGGCCAATCAAGGGTACAAATAAACGAGTTTTTCCTCACCTCCGGAATACTCAGGCCGTGTCTTTAAATTGCCGTCAAATGTGAGGTAAACGAGAGGTCTGCGATTAGATTGGACGAAGCCCTCCCGCATGAGAGGGGTCGGGGGGCGGCGTTTCCATGAGCTCGTCAACCTGATGATGTTTGAAGACGGATTTAAGCCTTGTACACCTTCAACCCCTCCCTTTTTTTTTCTCTCAGCCACCCCCGGCCGTCGTTTTCCCGTTACTCAACCGTCCCCACACCCCCCCAACTAGAACCACCCGCGCTCCCTTTCCCTTCTATGGTTAACGAGCCTCTGTTTGACTTGGTTTTCCGACCCGCTGCCTCTTTTATACTCTTTCGCCTAATTCCTTCCCTCCCTCACTCTTTCCCTTTTCTCGTGCCAATCAACGGAACCCGGACGAATCAAATTTTTTAAGGTCGCTTCTCTCCGCAAAATGCCCATTTATTAGCCCACCCTTTTTCTTACACTGCGCTTCTTCACATCTGTTATAAATGATATACTCCTTTTTTAGAGAATTATTCGTTTTACCTCTTGACCTGTTGCAAAATTTTCTTTTTTTGTTATTATTTCTTCTTATTTAGCGTTATTTGCTACCTTTATTTAGCTAAAGTGGCCAAATAAGGGTATTACCTCCCAAAAGGGTACTAAAGTGGCCAAAAGGGGGTATTATCTCCCAAAAGGGTACTAAAGTGGCCAAAATAGGGTATTATCTCCCAAAAGGGAACTAACTGAAGTGGCCAAAAGAGGGTATTATCTCCCAAAAAGGGCTCTAAAGTGGCCAAAATGGGGTATTATCTCCCAAAAAGGTTCAAAATTGGCCAGATAAGGGTATTATCTCCCAAAAAAAGACTCACGATTTTTCCAACTTTACCACGATTTATCATCTTCAAAGAGTTCTTTCAGTTTTTCAACCTGTGGCCTTTGGCCAAAAGGGGGTATTTTCTCACAAAAAGGTACTTAAGCGGCCAAATTAGGGTATTATCTCTCAAAAGGTTACAAAAATGGCCAAATAAGGGTATTACCTCCCAAAAAGGCACTAAAGTGGCCAAATAAGGGTATTATCTCCCAAAAAATGGCTCAGGATTTTTCCAACTTCACCACTATTTATCATCTTCAAAGAGTTCTTTCAGTTTTTCAGTCTGTGGCCTTTAGCCAAAAGGGGCAATTATCTCCCAAAATCTCCTAAAAAGGGCTCTAAAGTGTCCAAATTAGGGTATTATCTCCCAAAAGGGTACTAACTAATGTGGCCAAAAGGAGGTATTATCTCCCAAAAATGGCTCTAAAGTGTCAAAAGTGGCTAAATAAGGGTATTATATACCAAAAAAGGTACTTAAGTGGCCAAATAAGGGAATTATCTCCCAAAAGGGTTGTAAAGTGGCCAAAAGGGGGTATTACATCCCAAAAAGGGTACTTAGTGGCAAAATAAGGGTATTATTTCCCTTCAAAATCTACAGGAGAGCCAAAATATTGGCTATCTGATGCCCCAACTTGAGATGAATGGCTGATTATTATCCCACATATATTAGCCCACCTTTTTTCTTTCACTGCGCTTCTTTACATTTGTTATAAATGATATACTCCTTTTTTAGAGTATTATTCGTTTTATCTCTTGACCTGTTGCAAAAATTTTCTTTTTTGTTATTATTTCTTCTTATTTTGCAAATCCTCCCTGCAGTCCCCGAGGGGGCACTAGGACTGGAGAGAAGGGGTAAAGAAGGAAAACATATTTCAAAGGAGCAGCCGAAGAATTCATATTAAAACTCTCGAAACGTAATATCTGCTTTGGGGGTATTCCTCTTTCCCCACACCTCACCTCTTCTATTTCAGACCCCCCCGTCGGCCACCCTCCACCCTCGGGGACCCTTCACCCCGACCGGACAAGAATGGGGAAAGTTTAGATTGAAATATAAGGAATTGCTTTGTAGGTTCCTCCTCTCGCCTTAGCGTATACCCTATTTCGACTAATGAACAAACGACTACTGTATAAAAAAAATCTTTTAAAAACATAATAAAATCATCATTTTTGACAAAACTTACCATGTGCAAAAGTATGAAACTAAAATTTTTTTGAAAGAAAATTAAATATTTGTGCACAGAATAGGTTATGCAAGATATTCCGAATGATTTCTTTCATTTCTTCATACATTTGAACCACTTTTTAGGGAGCTAAAAAGGGTTAAGTTTGGGAATTTGGGGAAGAAGCGTGAAGTGCTAGATCCTCCGGAATGCTGGTTATAACATCTTTTAATTTTTCATTTTGACAGATTTTAAGGTATTCTTGTGAGATACACATGGATATATACTTGATATTCAAAAAACATAATTTTTTTTTCAACTTTTTTTTTCCCAGACTCGAGTTTTAGAGTCAACCTAACGAACCGAATACGTTTGATATTTATCAAAAAGAATAAAAGTGTTGGGGATAAAATTGATTTAGACCGATGTGTGAGGGCGTCTGTGAGTGTAGAATTGGCGTTGTCGAGATAGTTATGAATGGGGGTTTGTTAGGTGTTTGTGGGGGCGGCGGAGGTGAAGTAATCCCTGGGTGGTTCATCAGCTGAGGGAGAAGAGGCGGCGGCACGTCCACACACAGACACCGCCCTGGGATCACCCAAGTAAAACCAGGCCGAAAACTCTCAAAATCAAACGTTTTACAAAAAAAACCATCTTATTGAACTATTTACATTTTTTTCTTACTCATGAGATTCCATTTCCACTTTATATGTTATTTTATCTCCTGACCTGTTGCAAAGTTTTCTTTTTTATTATTATTTCTTCTTATTTTGCGAAAGTGGCCAAAAGGGGTTATTATCTCCCAAAAAGGTACTAAAGTGGCCAAAAGGGGATATTAGCTACCGAAAAAGGGTACTAAAGCGGTGAAATAAGGGTTTTATCTCCCAAAAAGGGTACTAAAGTGGCCAATTAAAGGAAGTATATCCCAAAAAAGGTACCAAAGTGGCCAAATAAGGGTTTTATCTCCCAAAAAGGGTAGTAAATCAGCTAAATAAGGGTATTATTTCCCAAAAATTTACTAAAGTGGGCAAAAGGGGATATTAGCTCCCAAAAAATGGTACTAAAGCGGTGTATTTAAGGGTTTATCTCCCAAAAAGGGTACTAAAGTGGGTTTATCTCCCAAAAAGGGTACTAAAGTGGCCAAATAAAGGTAGTATATCCCAAAAAAGGTACCAAAGTGGCAAAATAAGGGTTTTATCTCCCAAAAAGGGTAGTAAAGCGGCTAAATAAGGGTATTATCTCCCAAAGAATGTACCATAGTGGCCAAAAGGGATATTATCTCCCAAAAAGGGTACTAAAGTGGCCAAATAAGGGTTTCATCTCCCAAAAAAGGGTGCCAAAGTCGCCAGATAAGGGTATTATCTCCCAAAAATGGGTACCAAAGCTTTTGGGACTGAAAACAACTTATTTTAGCGAGTTTTAGGGCGCAAGGATTTCCGCAAGTTTTGGTCGGTCAATGAGTCCCTTTTTTAACCGGGTTTTTTGAGCTTTCTTCAATTCTTTGACAGAGAATCCCCCCTCCCCCGATAAGTCGATTTTCATCGCTCTCTCAGCCGAGAAACTCCCTTTTTACTTCCTTAAGGAAATTATTGTTTTACCCTCCACGTCGAGTCTATGGGGAAGGGTTTTACAGGACCTGTATTACTAGGTTTTTGGGCTTTCCCTGCCTTCTAACCGTTTTAGGAAAAAAAAAAAAAAAATATAATAATAATAATAATAATAATAATAATAATAATAATAATAATAATAATGAACCCTCTTATTGAACTATTTACATTTTGAACTTCGTCATGAGATTCCTGGATTCTAAAAATATTTCATGTTTCCCTTCATCCGGATTTAATTATAAAAATTTAATTATTTCGTTTTAATTATAAAAGTCTAAAAATTAATTATGTGTCAGCTATATGGGCTGTTTATTAAAAATTCGTATTAAAAAGTTTATTGGATCGTGACTTATGAGGGTCTTATTTTATATTATATTTAGAAAAAGATAAAGTTTTTGTGTTTAAGCCTTTTATTTATGCGTTGTCAACGATTCTTTTGTAGTTTTCGTTATTTATGGGGCGTCTTGGTAATTGGATAGGAAGTAATTGGAAGTTCAATTTAAAGTTTAATTAACAAACAAATTCTCGAGTCGGGCCATTTAAAGAGATTATCTTTCTGATGGTATTGGTCTTTTAAGTTTCCCTCCTTTAAAGAGTATTCACATGTCTGCGAAAAGGGGAGGAGACATAAGTGACGTCTAATTAAACTAGTCTGAATAATGGCGGTGGCTAATTTCGCCTGAAAAGGGATCAATGTTAATGCCGGGTGCTTTAATTTCTCCGTCTTCATTTTGGTATAAAAAAGAGTCCCGTTGTGTATGAATCAATTTATTTTTAAAGCCCTTTTCCCTTAGGATTTTCGGAAAGGGAGTTTAATATAGGACGTTCCTCTCGAAAGGCAAATGAGTCTCGCAGAGTGTGTATAACCAATAAATTGCAGGGTTGGTGGTAATTAGAAAGGTTCCCCTTGTTAACCGAGCCAGCCCATTAATCACGGTTCATTGCTAGCGCTTTCCAGAGTTGCTTATTGGAATGTCACTCACTCAACCCTCCCCACCCGTTTTCTTCGTTAAACTTCCTTTCTGTTCAACGCGCATGTTCCGACAGTCAAAAAATACACCCTTCTCCTTATCCTCACACAGCCCACTCTGAAATATGTTTAATTAAAAGCTCCTCAGGATCCTCCGGAATTGCCAATATCGTTCTAATGAGAACTAGGAACCTCTCGTGGCTTTTGAAATAATACCTCGCCCCCACTTAACCCTCTTGTTAATCGATACACTTTTAATTGGCATATCTTAAACCTTTGTAATAAATCCCACTTCTTTCCCGCAACCCTTTAAACCTCTCCACGTTTCTGTAATTCGAAATCTTGGAAAAATAGCTTATCTTTGAGTAACAAAAAATCCTCACCACCTCTTCCAGATTAGCCATTTTTTACGGTTACCAAAGTTTTCCAGATCTTTTACTGGACTTTTTGCTAGTTATTCTTGTTCTTTCGATAGATACCTAGTCACCCGTCACAAAAATTTTCTGGCGTCCTCTTTCTTTTTTAAGCCTCAAAACCTCTGTCGCTCGGATTTCCGGAAGTTCTGCCCGTTCAAGGGGTCCCTTTAACCGGGTTTTTCGAGTTTTCTTCAATTACGCTACAGAGGATCCCTTTTTTCCCCCGATTAAGTCGATTATCTTCTCTCTTTCAGCCGAGAAACTCTCTTTTTACCAGGTTTTTGGCTTTCTGATGACCAAAAAAACCCCTTTTTACAGCAGTTTCTGGTGTTTTCACAGGTTTTGTTGCTTTGAAAACTGATTTTTGAATGTTTTTTTCGGTCATTTGGGGCAGAAAACACCCTATTTTAGCGGGTTTTTGGGCGTTTTTCTTTTATTTGCATTTTCGGGAGCATCACTGTATATTTTGTTTCTCCCGTTCCAGAATTGCCATTTTTCACAAAACGGTCGGCACCAAAATTTTCTAGATTTTTTACTGGACTTTTCGGTTGTTCTTTTTGGTATTTCGATGGATAAACACCCGTTACAAATTTTTTCTGGCGTCCGCTTTGTTTTTTAAGCCGCAAAACCTCTATTGCTCGGATTTCCGGAAGTTTTGCCCGTTTAAGGAGTCACTTTTTAACCGGGTTTTTCGAGTTTTCTTCAATTCTTCGACAGAGAATCCCTTTTCTCCCCCGATTAAGTCGTCTCTTTCAGCCGAGAAACTCCCTTTTTACCAGGTTTTTGGCTTCGCCTGCCCTCTGATGACTAAAAAAACCCCTTTTTACAGCAGTTTCTGGCGTTTTTACAGGTTTTTCGCTATGAAAACAGATTTTTGAAAGTTTTTCTCGTTCATTTGGTATTACAGTCCTAAAGATTTAGAAAACTCCCAGAAATCGGGTAAAAAGGAGGTTCCTTGGTCTAATGAGCCCAAAATTGGTTTTTTGTGGCCAAAATAACGAGAATGGCTCTTCAAAATGTTTAAAAATAGCATGAAAATGAAGTTCAAATATCAAAGACAATCATTAAAATAAATAATGATGTTTAATTGCATACATTTATCGGAGAGGGAAAGAGGAGGCCGTTTGAGAAACGATTCTCCCCCATCAAACATCCCTTTGGACTCGAACCTCTTTAGTAAGGGCTATATTTGTGTATACGCTGAGGTAACAAGCCCTGGGATTGACTATACATCCTCCGTGAATCATGTAAGACTAATTATCTTGTGTGTGTAATAATTAATTAGTGTATCAGAGGCAGGCTCTTTGTAGCTCTGTTGACTGATAGTAATTGCCCTACCGCCCTCACTCATACCCTGCCCACTTGCGAATGTACAAAGTCGACATGTTAACCCTTTGTCCCTAGATCAAATATAATTAGTATTTATTCAACTCTCTGGAGAAATTCCACAACACGTAATAAAGTTCTTTAAAATCTTTTGTTTCTTTAAATGATTTTTTCTTTTTTGTTATTTTTAAAATCCAATTTAAAAAAAAAGAGTTGTAAATCAATCGGTTTGGAGTGTCCGTGCGTGATTAGGGTCGTATTGGCAAGTTTCCCTCTTCCCACTTTGCTTAACGGGGAGAGGGATGTTGGTAGTTTGTTATTTCCGAGACCCGCACAGCACAGAATCGGTTTGAGATCCCCACCCTATATTTTCAAGGTCAAGTGAAGTGAGAACCCTAGCTTTTAGTAAATTTTTATTTCGGCTCGGACCTCGCGCTCCCTCCGTGAGCCGCGACCCCCCCCCCTTCCATAGCCCCTTGCCCTTACCACTTACAAAGAGAATGCCGACTTTTATTATTTTCTTTATATTTATTTTTTTTTTTTTGTTTTGTACGTAAATTTTCGTTCGGCCTATTTTTTCGGTTTCCCTGTTGATTACGGAAAGTAGGCATATGATATATCATTTTTTCTTGATTTTTTACGGCAAAGACATTGGCGTAATAATCGTTACGATGGAAAGCAATATTTTTTATTTTATAATATTGTCGGAACGCCTTACGGCCGCAATTTTCATCGGATTTTCAGGAAATTTAAAAACATAGATTGATTTTTTATTTCGTTTATTCAAAAAGTTTTTTTTTTGTGTTTCTTTTTGTTGGTTCTTCCTGAAAACATAAAAAAGAATGCAATAATACCAATATAATAGTTTAATTCACAAACATCAATAATCGTTACCTTCCTCTTCCGCTTTTTATTATTTTCATTTTTTTTTGTTTGTTCTTCTAAAATGAAATCGGGCTCCCTGATTGGCATCGATCTAAAAATTCACATTTTATAAATGAAGGATTCTTCATTTCAGGAAACAAACCTGGTGAATCGTGGATCCACAAGCTCGGGCAGAATGCACAAAGTATAGAAGTCTTTTAATTTATTTTCCATGCTTTGCTTCCAAAAGCTATCGTCTTTGAAAATTTCGAATTTGATTATTTTATTATTGAGTAGAGAACAAAAATGCACTTTTCTCTACCCGTTATGTGAAGCTGTCCTTGCACCTTAAAAAAAAGTAAATAAAGTTAGGTATAATATGTATACTTATTATTACTTGGTAATAAAAATTATGTCGCTTATCAATTTCGTAATTTTTATTGTTCATAGTTACAAACGGGAATTTTTTTTGTTTTATGACTTCTTCCGGGTCCATAGACCTCGTAGTGAAAGGACATTTCACCTGAATGAAGAAAATATTAGTATAGGTACTAAATTGCATTTTCGATAAAGAAGAGAAATTCACCAATTTACTCGGTAGGGAGTAGGGAGCATGCGCACCAGAGTAAACGAAAAGGAAACTTACAGGCTGGTAACTCGCCATCTACAGTATTTTTCGTACACTAAAAATCGGCCCCCCAAGATGGCCGCTTCGATCTGATTGGCTGATTCATTTGATCGTAATTCACTTATATCTCAGGAACCACTCAATCGATTTGGCCCAAATTTTAAACTTATCTTTTTTTTTAAATTCCGAATCTTTTCCACCTAACAAATTTAAAAAAAAACATTTTTTTTTAATTTTTAATTTCTTTAAAAATATTAGGCATTATTTATTTATAGATATTTTAGGTGGAAATCGTAGCTTAGCAATTAAACTTTATTTTAAAAAAAGTCCGAATAGATTCCGTTCATTATTTCTCGACTTATCATTGAATTACGAAAAAGTGACCGTACGGCGCCCCGTTAATTGCCTCGGGGTAGCGCCTAGGGACATTTCCCACCCTTAAACAACATATATCTCAACGTCGACCCTAGAAATCCAAACACTTTTTACGGTTTTCTCGACGTTAAATTCATCTTCTTTTTCTTTTTTTTAAACTTGTGTACTGTGCCTTTAATTAGAAGTCCCATTCGTTTCTTCCTGGATTAAAGGGAGTAATTGGCGACTGTTTGCCCTTGTGCTAATCAATGTGCATGGCAAAGATTTCCTTATGTAATTAGTGCGTTTTCTGTTTGCCTTTTACTTCTCGTTTGTAATTGGCACTCCTTCTAAAAGCGACCCCACCTCTCTTAACTAGCTTACTCGAAAGAAAAAGGCTTTTAACTATCTATAGACCTAGGGACGCTAATGAAATAGGCAACATGTGTATTTGTATCAAAAGAGCCGCCCCTTAATTTTCAAAGACCTATTTTTAGTTAAACAAGTTTTTTCCCAAGCTTAAAAACTTTTTTAAAAAACAATTGTTCCGAAAAAAAACCTGTGTTTTAAATTAAATTAAACAAGGTGAACCGAAGAGGATGGGGTAAAAAAAAAAGGTAATAACTAAATCAGCTTAAATAGCCTAAAGTTGATGTCTGCCAATGAGTTAGTAAAAACAGCTTCGTCAATATCAAACTTTTAATGAAGCTGATTTTAATTAATTTTGAAACAGGATAAAAGAACCAAGGGAGAGTTTGTTTCTGTAATTATAGCGAGAGGGAAAAAAAACGTACCTAATCTAGTTAATTAAGAGAAAGATGAAAAAAAATTATTATTTTCACTCCTATAACTTTTAAAGCAATGGTTAATTAAATATTTGAAAAAATATTTATTTTTGGATATTAAATTGAATAATAATAAATTTAAAAAAATTAATTAAATGTAAAAATTGGAAACAAGTTGAAGGTTAAACGATTTAATTAGTTTAAAATCCTTTGATAGGTAATACAGTCTTCGAAGCGTAGAACCGGTTAGAGAGGGATCAAATCAAACAACTATCAATCAGAATGGAGTGACAAGTTACTGGGATCTCTATTAGCGCAAGTGGTTCGGAATGCATCTATTTATCCGATACAACGAACGTCGCTTATCCCATTTGAATAAAAGCGTTTGTTCAATTTCGATTTATTTCGCTTTATTATAGATAAAATGGTGTAGAAATTTTGAGGAAAGATTTGAATTTGGCGTTTTTTGACTGGGTAGTTAGAAATGCTGAAATTTTTCTGTGGATTAGAGAAGTTTAAATTGATTGGCAGGCCCACATTCATCCTTTCTTACTGTGAAAATTTGAAAAGTAACGCGAAAATCTCCCAGAAATGTCTATATCAGGAAAACGCCCCAAAAAGTGTTTTTTTGTCCCGAAAAATCGAGAAAAACCTTCAAAAAACTGTTAAAAAGCTGTTTTCACTGCGAAAAAACATAAAATGTCGAAACATCGAAAAATGCTGTAAAATTATCATGGCTGAAAGAGCGATCAATCGAAGAAAAAAAAAGGTTCTCTGTCGAATAATTGAAAAATCCGATAAAACGGGTTTGTATTTAAATTAAATGTGTTTGATAAGCTAAATGCTAAGAAAGTTTTTTCTTAACCACAGTCAATTTTTTGTAACTTGGGAGCAAATTCAAAAACTTGATAAAATTACGATTTTTATCTTCGTAAGTCCTAATTCTCCTATACTGACAGACAAAAGAAAAATTAAAAAAAATCAATTAGTTACTAACGCAGAAAACAAAGTAAAAAGGAAGTTTCCCGTTCGAAAGATCGAGGAAAAAGACATTTTCTTCGTAAAAACTTCAAAAAACGATCCAAAAGGCGTTTCTGGGCCTAAAACAGAGGAAAACTTCTGGAAATTAGGAATTTTTTGCCTTAAAAATGTATTTTTTCTTGATTAAGGTATTAACAATTAAAGCAATTCCTAGATTAAAACATTTCATGTACAGTTAACAGTTTCGTAAATAATTATTTGAGTTAAAATTAATTTCATTAAATTGTAACAGAAACCATTATCTGATGTATAAGTTAAAATAATGTCGCTGAATGTTTTTAATCTAAATCCCGAGAATTTTGTTTGGTTTTTCGATTTACTAATTAAAACGTTATAGGTGATATAATTAAAGCGACCCTCCTCCCTCACTCCGGCCACCCTAAAAAACTCGTCTCTTATTTACGATCCCCGCTCGGAAATCGCTCTCTAAAAAGCGATATATGATTTTATTAATCGACCCTTTCCCGCTTGTTTTATACTAATCGCGGTGAAATTAAAAGGGACGAGGTGAAAATAAAGGGGGAATGACATCGGATAATTAATAAAT
>JACGAQ010001361.1:0-61893 GCA_014119065.1 Orius insidiosus | reverse complement strand
CTATATCAAAAGGATGATCGTTAGTGCTAGTCGGTAGGTACGAAGGAGGGATGAAATAATTTATCTCGATAGAGAGCTTGAGTTTATAGGCGGTGATCGGGGACTGTCACTTCCCTAATTGATTTTGTGATTCCACGTCGGGTTTTTAGGGAAGGGTTTCCGGAACCCGGAGGATCAATATTGATCTTACCGATCTCAACTTTGTCTGTGGTTCCGGCCGGCCGTCCGTAGCATTTTACGGAACACTTCACGGCCAGTTTTTTTTTCGGGGGGGGGGGGCATTCGGCCAAGAAACTGGCTTTCTTGGAGAATTTTTTAGTTTTTGGTAAAAAAAAACTGCAACTTTTCCCATTATTTTTCAGGCGCTCATCACGAATTTTCAGCCAATTTTTTGGCCGATTTTCTACGTTTTCATCCCCAAAATCCTACTTTTTAATGGACCCCCCCCCACAACTTTTAAACCAAGAAAACCTATTTTTTTTGGCACAGAAAACCCCAGTTTTTTTTTCTTACCAGGCGGTTTGGCGATTACAGTTTTTTGGCCGTTTTTCTACGTTTTTAGCCCCAAAATCCTACTTTTTAATCGATTTTTTTCCCCGATTTTAAGCCAAGAAAACTATTATTTTGACACAGAAATCCCCAGTATTTGTGTTAGAACCAGGCGGTTTTGGCGATTATGGTTTTTTGGTCGTTTTTCTAAGTTTTCAGCCCCAAAATCCTATTTTAATGGACCCCCCCCCCCCCCTTTTAAACCAAGAAAACCTATTTTTTTGGCACAGAAAGCCCCAGTTTTTGTATTCTTACCAGGCGGTTTTGGCGATTACGGTTTTTTGGCCGTTTTTCTAAGTTTTCAGCCCCAAAATCCTACTTTTTAATGGAGGTTTTCCCCTTTATAAGCCAAGAAACCTATTTTTTGACATAGAAACCCCCAGTATTTGTGTTCTTACCAGGCGGTTTTGGCGATTACGGTTTTTTGGCCGTTTTTCTACGTTTTAGCCCCAAAATCCTACTTTTTAATTGATTTTTTCCCCCGATTTTTAAGCCAAGAAAACTATTATTTTGACACAGAAACCCCCAGTATTTGTGTTAGAAACAGGCGGTTTTGGCGATTACGGTTTTTTGGTCGTTTTTCTAAGTTTTCAGCCCCAAAATCCTACTTTTAATGAATTTTTTCCCGATTTTTAAGCCAAGAAAACCTTTTTTTTGACACAGAAACCCCCAGTATTTGTGTTCTTACCAGGCGGTTTTGGCAATTACGGTTTTTTGGTCGTTTTTCTAAGTAATCAGCCCTAAAATCCTACTTTTTAATGAAGTTTTGTCAGATTTTTAAGCCAAGAAAACAAATTTTTTGGCACAGAAACCCCAGTATTTGTATTCTTATCCGGTGGTTTTGGCAATTACGGTTTTTTGCCGTTTTTCTAAATTTTCAGCCCCAAATCCTACTTTTTAATGGAGTTTTTCCCCTTTTTTTAAGCAAAGAAAACCTATTTTTTTTGGCTCAGGAACCCCCAGTATTTGTGTTCTTACCAGGCGGTTTTGGCGACTACGGTTTTTTGCTCGTTTTTCTACGTTTTTAGCCCCAAAATCCTACTTTTAATGGACTTTTTCCCTGATTTTTAAGCCAAGAAAACCTATTTTTGGCACAGAAACCACCAGTATTTGTGATAATCTTTGGGCTAAGAAAAACCGTGATTTTGGAGTATTTTTCGGGGAAATTGGCCGCTTCCATGTCTTTTGGTCATCCAAAGTAGAATTGAAATAATTTTGTTCTCTTTATGACTCAGGTTGACAGAAAACAGGATTAATCGATAAAAAAATTAATATTCAAGTATCGTTTGAAAAGGGGCTTTTTGTGGGTCCATTTAAAAGGCTTTTTGTACCTTAAGTGACTTTCTAAAAACAGGACTGTTGTAGAGTAAAGAGGGCCCCTTAAAATAAATTGACCCTTGCACCAAAAAACCTTTTATCTCGGCTCGAAACCGCGGGGAGCCTCCCACAACACCACTAATTTAGACGCTCAGATTTAACACAGTAGTGAAAAGTCAACGAGACACCGGCAATTCACTTTCACTCCCTTTTTTCGACCCCTCCCCGCTTTTACATTATTCATGCCCAGTGTTACTCGGAATTCGCCCTCGTGACATGTAAAACGTTCAAAACAAACCTTTTCGACTCGAAACTCTTGATTAATTAAACTCTTCAACTTCCCTACATAAATTCTTTTTATGTTAGTTTTAGAAAATCCCTCTAATTGATTTTCCAAAGACACGCCCTTTTTGAATAATTCAATTACATTCATTCAGATTGACAGGAGTTGATGGACCTTAGAGATTCTTCACTGTTTATGATAATTAGGCTCTCCCACGAGCGAGACCATTCAACCTCAAAACGAGTTTTTTATGAAAGCCCAAAAGGCGACCGTTCGTCTGCCAATCTTTTGAATGAAACCTTTTGTGATTAATGAAATAATAAGCAGCTTCAACTGCACACAATAAATTGATAACTCAACGACAGGTGGATATTATTCTTTCACTGTACGTATTTTTCCTATGAGTGTTTATGTTGACATAATGCGGTTCGCCATAATGCATTTGATCATAAATAGCAGAAATCGCGAGTTTCACCAAAAACATCTGCAATTCAACATAAAGAAAGTAGTCGAAAACGTTCACCATAATGCACTTGAACATAATTCATCTCACTATAAAGAAAAAATTAACACTTGTCGCTTCGACATAAAATTTGTCGTTTCAACATAACGCAGTCGGACATAAAGGAAACATTCATTTTAAAGAACTTGTCGTTTCGCCATAAAACTGTCTCTGTCGTTTGGGCATAATAAATCTCACCATAAACTAGGGACAGCCAAAGGGCAAGCCTGTTAAAACGCGATTATGGCGAAACGACAAAAACCTAAAAACTTGACAGTCCCCATAATGAAATTCTCACATCCTCGTGAGAGGAAAAAAATTTAATCCACTTGTATAAAATGAGCTGATCCCATTGGCTGCCCTGCTGCTTTTTCTAGTTTATGGTGAGATGCTTTATGTTGAATTGCATTATGGTGAACTGCCAAGTTTTAAGGGTTTTTTCGTTTTGCCATAATTGCGTTTGAAACGGCGAAAGAAGGCTTTTCGCTGTCCCAAGTTTATGGTGAGATGTATTATGCCCAAACGACAGAAACAGTTTATGGCGAAACAACAAGTTGAAAGAGAGGCTTTTATGGTGAGAAGCGTTATTGAGACGCACTTTTTTTATGTCGATTTGCATTTATTGAAAACGTCATTTATGGCGAAACGCTATATGTTGAAATGCATTATGATCAAAATTTTTGAACTTTATGTTCAATTGCAATTTGCCGAAACGCATTATGGTGAACTGCAGATTTTTTATGTTCAACTGCTTTAGGGTAAAATGCCTTACGTCGAACGGTGTTTCCCTATTATTCCTTCAATTTACGTATATTTTCCCCATTATGGATGGGGTTACTGTCCCAAGTTTATGCTGAGATGTATTATGCCCAAACGACCGAAACAGTTTATGGCGAACCAACAATTTTAGAGAGGCTTTTTTGGCGAGAAGCGTTATAGTGACTTGCACTTTTTTTGTCGATTTGCATTTATTGAATAAGTCGTTTATGGCGAACGCTTTACATACGTGTGTTGAAATTCATTATGCTCAAAATTTTTGAACTTTATGTTCATTGAATTATGGTGAACTACAGATTTTTTATGCCGAAATGCACATTTTTTAAGTTCAACTGCTTTAGGGTGAAATGCGTTATGTTGAACGGTGTTCTCCCTATTATTCCTTCAATTTACGTATATTTTCCCCATTATGGATGGCGTTACTTCCCTACAACTCCCGAAGGGCCAATTTTTTTTCAAAAACGACATTTTTCGAGCGAGAATTTTCAGGAAATGAGGTCTATTGGGAGACATTAAGATGTGTAAATGGAAGGAAAGTACCGACGGTAAAGCCTAATGGTACCTCCCCTACGTTATTATCAGGATCACAATGCAAAAGATCAAGATAAGTCGATTCTACATTTTCTCCTCAAATAACGTTTTCTCCTAAATTTCATCGTTTTCAAATTCGTCTCCGGAGATTTCTGAAATCCCAAGGATATTTGGTCGAGTGAAAAAAAATATAAAAACGTGATCCGAAAGTGGCGAAATTGATCCGGCGACCGCCGCTTTTATAAAATCCCTAAATCGCTTTCGGACCGGGCCCAGGGGATTGGGCAACATTCTACGAAAGGACCAGTATAAAATGAAATTTCACGTAATTTATTTTCTAGGAACCGCATTAAAAGGTTGTTTATGCTCGTTTATGACCGGCGGGGAAGGCTTATCGGATTTTGTTTACCCTTTCATCGCCATATTTGAAAGATTCTTTTTCTAAAAAATCCAATTATTTTGTAATAGTTTTTTAACTATCGGCAATAAGAAACCTGATAAAAATGACAGAGGTGATAAAATATGCCACCAAAAACAATAGATGGAAGAGCTTATAATTTAAACAATTGTATGAAATTGAAATCCACTTGTCCGATTGTTTTCGTCCTAATGTCATCTCGTCCTAAAAAGGGGGCGTAGCCTGTTAGGACGAGAATACTTTCGGACGAGAATTCAGTTTATATTTCTCCTTTTTCTGATGTTTTTAGGACGAGAATACTTTAGGACGAATGATTTATTTTTATTAAAGTATAATATTTAAACAATTGAATAAAAATTGAAATCCACTTGTCCGAATGTTATCTAGTCCTACTGTCATCTCGTCCTAAAAGGGGCGTAGCCTGTTAGGACGAGACAGTTTATATTTTTCTTTTTCTATACTTTTTACGAGAATACTTTAGGACGAGGATACTTTCGGACGAGATGATTATCTTTCATTAAAGTATAATATTTAAACAATTGTATAAAAATTGAAATCCACTTGTCCAAATGTTTTGTCGTCCTACTGTCATCTCGTCCTAAAAAAGGCGTAGCCTGTTAGGACGAGAATACTTTCGGACGAGAATACAGTTTATGTATTTTCTTTTTCTATTATTTTTAGGACGAGAATAGTTTCGGATGAGATGTGTGCCCCCGACACAAGAATATCCTCCAGCAAATCGCATTTTTACACCCCTCAAATTTAAATAATGTGTAGAGATATCCCTTTTAAAATTAAGAAGCAAGAATACTGAGTAAACTCATAATATAAAAATAGCGAGAATTAAAATAGCCATAGGTAACATACTGAAAGACATAAAACGGAATTCACTTTCTATTTGCCAGTAAGAAATAAAGGAACTTCTAGTTAGAAGATAAGATAAAAATGATCGTAAAATAAAATTAGATACAAAAATATTTATATTCAAGACGTTTTATTGTAATTTTTATTTTTTTGTAATATAACTGTCATCTTTAATCCTTGGTCCGGGGTTTTAGTTAAGGAGATTCCATCGAGTAATAAATTTTTGTTCAGAATATTAAAGCTTGTCCATATTAAAATTTTCTTTTTTAAATATCGTGTTTCGTGTGATTTAATATAAGCAGTGGAAAAGTCAACAAGTGGCCGTATTACACTTTCTCTCTCCCGAGATCTTTTACATTATTCATGTCGCAGGCCTTCCGTCCTCTTGGAATTTGGCCTGTTGACATCTTGGCAAACGGGATGGAGGAAAAGGAACGTTCGCGGAACGAGTTACCCAATTGTTAACGAAACTTTTGTCGGCGCTTTTTATTTTATTTATAACTAATGAGAAAACTGAAGCCCAGTTTTTTTCCTACAACTTACGAAACCTTGTGAACTCCCTGAACTAGGATATAATTTTTCTTCAAAAATTGAAATATGCAATAGAATTACACCAAAAAACAAAAGGAAAAAAAATCGCGGCTTTTTTCGACATTTTGATCCAGGTTTTAATTTCCACGGGATAACAAGAATCTAATTATTTAACCACATCCTTCTGTTTTCAACCACACGTTTCAACCAACTTTAAATCAACTTTCCCATATCTTGGAATCGCAATTTTGCTTGATATTTGAGCCTATTTTAGGAATCTTTTTAAGCTACTTTAGACATAATGGTGAAAATCGGTTGAAAACTGTGGCCGAGAAGTGTTCCGGAAAAATGTTACGGCCGGCCGGAACCACGGACGAAGTTGGGATCGGAATAAGATATTTGACCAAATTTCACCAAATTTTCACACAAATTTCTTTAGCCGGTGAAGAAGAATGTAACGAGGGCGATTTTTGAATTTCGAAAAAAAATGGCGGAGATATGGCTGTTTGAAATTTTAAAAAATTTGCTGCGGCCGAACCGTTGGTCCGATTTTCACCAAATTTTCACCAAAGACTCCTTATATTTTTTACGAATTTTCGGTGTAAAAAAATTGCCACCTTTTAATTATTATTTTTTTAGTAGGCAGAAATTTCCATCTTTTACCATTACGAGAGGCACATCCCTAGGCCAAAGAGCCCATTATTCTACCTTGACACTTGAAAAATTTTTCGAAAAAAAGAACTTAAAAAATTTTCAAAAAAGCGCAAATTTAAAAAAGAAAACCCGGAAAATTTTTCGAAAAAAAAAAAAACTCGGAAAATTAAAAAAAAACTTTCCTCTCCGTTATACTTCCCCTCTATTATACTTCCCCCTCCTTTATACTTCCCCTCTATTATACTTCCTCCTCCGTTATACTTCCCCTCTGTTATACTTCCCATGACTTATACTTCCCAGTCTGTTATACTTCCCCTCCCATATACTTCCCCCTCCGTTGTACGTCCCCTCCGTTATATTCGCCCTCCTATATTGTTACTTCTCTTTAAGGAAGTATTCGTTGGAAACTCTTCAAACCAGTATTTTAACTACAAAGGAAGATTCTGTCAAAATTTGGGAAAATTCGGATAAAAATTACGTCCAGTGTTCCGACGACGGATGGCCGGCACCATTGACAAAAAATTAGTTTTCCCATCTGGAGACCCTTAAAAACTGTCTTGTAGGGGCAATTCAATAACATCGCTTTGAGTAAGGTAATAAAAATCTCGATAAAAGGATGAGATTTTGCTTTATTTTGCCTTACAAGGTGGTCGAGGTCGGCTAATAAGTAAAGATAAGACGTTAAGTAATCTTCTGTGTTCTTGAGAAAAACATATGCTAAACAAGAAAGGGAAAGAGAGAAAAAAAAACTGGCAAATTAATTTTTTTTAAAAGGTATAGCGGTTCGCTATAACTGTCATATGAGTTAATAATTTAAAAAATCATTTTACTTAAAATTTGTGAGTGCAATAAACGGAAAATAGTTCACCTGATACCTATTTGGTCGAAACCGGTCGTGAAATATTCCTGTTTATTGTGTCCCTTCAAAAGTATTTTATGCTAATTAAAATATAATTTATAGCCGAATGAAATAACTTTTCTTTACTTAAAGCAACTGAATAGCTTCGTGGGTAAATTCGTATGAATGAGCTTTCATTTTTAGGAGAAACTCTGAGAAGAAAAAACATAAAAACACTGACCTCTGGCTTCCGCGCTCACAAAGATGTGGAGGAAAATGAAGAAGATAGTTTTTGTAGAGTACATTTTCGTTCAGTCTGAAACATAAAAAAAAAGTTGGGTTAGAAATCGTTGAAACGTTCAATAAATCGTGTTATTATAGGCGAAACTGTTGAAATCCACCTTCCTATTGTTATATAGATATAATCCGCTAAGGGTCGGAGAGACTGTCAAGAAGGTAGACAGTAAATTTCCTGCGCCCGGCTGAGAGGCGAGCAGCCACCGGGAAAATATCACAAGAGTGAAAGAGATAAGGTTTCCGAGTGAGTTATCACTCGAGTCTCTTTTTTTTTGTTATCCCCCTCTGTCTCTCTCTCTCGTCTTCAGAATCCTCTTTCCTCTCCTTTTTCGAGATGGCGGAAGATACACAATTTTCAGAGGGTACAAAAGGACTTGAATAATAGGATAGGGTTCAACTCGTGACAGATAGTGTCAGAAGCAAATAAATTACCCAGATCCATTATGGAAGAATGTACGGATTCTGATATCGAACTTGGCAGATGCTAATATTCCCTTATAAAACAATGCTAGACGACGGTTCTTTTAAAGAACGTCGAAAACTTTCTTCATATACAGAAAGTGGCGCCAGGGAGGTGGATTGCAGGGGGGGGGGGGGTGTTGAGTGCAAAAAAACTGAGAAAAAAGCCGGGAAGCTGGAAAAACCGTACAAAAAGTTTTGAATTCGTAAAAAATTTCTTGGGAAAACGCTCAAAAATTCGTGAGACTTAAAGCCCAAAACGCACTTTCATGGCTTTTGTGGCAAAAAAAACCTGTAAAAAGGGTGTTTTTTGGACACCAAACTGGAAAAACGCTGAAAAGCATGCAAAAAGAACCTCTTTTCGGTAAAAAACTGAGGAAACGCTCAAAAAGGTATTCTCAACAAAAAGCCCTAGGATTAGCCCAAAACGCTTTTGAGGCCTTTTAAGGCAGAAAAAACCTGCAAAAAGGGTGTTTTTTGGACACAAAACTAGAAAAAACTACTGAAGTTTGCCAAAAGGCCTTCTTTTGGGTAAAAACTGAGGAAAACAAAAAGGTGATTCTCTACCAAAAGCCTAGGGATAGCCCAAAACGCCTTTCATGGCCTTTTCAGGCAGAAAAAACCTGCAAAAAGGGTGTTTTTTGGACACAAAACTGGAAAAACTACTGAAATGTTGCCAAAAGAGGCCTTTTTTGGGGAAAAACTGAGGAAAACGCTCAAAAAGGTGATTCTCAACAAAAAGCCCTAGGGTTAGCCAAAACGCATTCATGGCCTTTTAAGGCAGAAAAAACCTGTAAAAAGGGTGTTTTTTGGACACAAAACTGGAAAAACTGAAAATGTGCCAAAAAAGCCTTCTTTTGGGTAAAAAACTGTGGAAAACGCTCAGAAAAGGTGATTCTCAACAAAAAGCCTAGGGTTAGCCCAAACGCTTTTGATGGCCTTTTAAGGCAGAAAAACTAAAAAGGGTGTTTTTGGACACAAACTAAAAACGCCTCAAAATCTTGCAAAAAAAAAGAAAAAAAAAGCCTTTTTTGGGTAAAAAACTGAGGAAAACGCTCAGAAAAGGTGATTCTCACAAAAAGCTGTAGGGTTAACCCAAAAGAATGGCCTTTTAAGGCAGAAAAAACCTAAAAAGGGTGTTTTTTTAACACAAAACTGAAAAACGCCTAAAATGTTGCCAAAAAAGGCCTTTTGGGTAAAAAACTGGGAAAACGCTCAAAAAGGTGATTCTCAACAAAAAGTAGGGTTAGCCCAAAACGCCTTTTAAGGCAAAAAAAAAACTGTAAAAAGGGTGTTTTTGACACAAAACCGGAAAAAACGCCAGAAAATGTTGCAAAAAAAGGCCTTTTTTTGGGTAAAAAACTGAGGAAAACGCTCAGAAAAGGTGATTCTCAACAAAAAGCTAGTTAGCCCAAAATGACTCCCATGGCCTTTAAGGCAGAAAAACCCTGTAAAAAGGGTGTTTTTTAAACACGAAACTGAAAAAACGCAAAAATGTTGCCAAAAACGGCCTTCTTTTGGGTAAAAAACTGGGAAACGCTCAGAAAAGGTGATTCTCAACAAAAAGCTCTAGGGTTAGCCCAAAACGCTTCTGATGGCCTTTTAAGGCAGAAAAAAACTGTAAAAAGGGTGTTTTTGACACAAACCGGAAAACGCCTGAAATGTTGCAAAAAAGGCTTTTTTGGGTAAAAACTGAGGAAAACGCTCAGAAAAGGTGATTCCCTAGCAAAAGCCCTAGGGTTAAAAAACGCCTAAAAATAGTGAAAAAGCCTTCTTTTAGGTAAAACTGAGGAAAACGCTCAGAAAGGGCGTTTTTTACAAAAAAAAACTGGGCTTAGAAAAACGTCAGAAAATCCCTAATTAAAAAGGTGTTTTAAAATCGCTCTTTCAGAGCGTTTTGGCAGAAAAACTGAGAAAACGCCCACCAATGGATGTTTATCGGCAGAAAAGCCCAAAAATTGTGGTATAAAGGGTGTTTTTTTTGTACATGAGACACTTCAAAAACGCCTTTTGTAGCGTTTTTAGGCGAAAAATGTTCAAACGCCCGGAAATCCTGATAAACGTGTGTTCTTGGTGAATGAAAAATTCCGAAAGGCGAGAAGTTTTGTTGTCACCCCTGGGCCTCTTGTCAACTCCAGAGCCAATCTCTTTTGAGGAAGATTAAAAAGTGGATGACAAACGTCAGAACATCTAAATTCAATAATTATAAAGTCTAAAGAAGTTTGAGCAATTTTCTTTTTTCGTCCGCATAATCACATAATGAGAAACATCAAACTGAATACGATGTAAATTTCGGATTGGATCAGAGAAGGTAGGCCGCATCGACAATTTGTCCCCCCAAGCGAGACGTGCCGAGAAAACTTGCGACGAAAACGTTTCCCCCGTCCCTAAATAAGGCGTCAAGTTATAAATCGAAAACGTTTAACGATTTGAAAATCAAACGGTTTCCCGCCTCACGCCAAAGAGCTCAAAGGCGGCTCCGTATTAATTGCCCTATCGCTTCCACAATCTCCTCAATGAGTCTCCATTACGAGTCTGAAAAAGGCGTTTTGTCGTCAACCAATTGGAAACTTGCCCACACAGGATAACCCTAATGATGTCGATTAACGCTTTCGTTAATTCACTCCGATAAGGAATCGGATAATTAGAGGGGCCTCGAAAATCTCCAAGATACATCCTTTCCGAAGAAACCACACATTCCCCTACTAGGTAGAAGTCCCAAGGGACACCTCTCTCGTGGAAGTATGAAATCTCTAGATTTAAGGAGGTATGATGGTTTTTAAGTGAGTGCTTTGCAAATTTTCGTGCAAATTTTCGGTTTTTCCCTTTATCTCGGAACCGTCGCTCAAAACGAAAAAATGTCCTAAGTAAAAGTTGTAGGTACTAAAATTTACTACATAAAATATCTTATTAGTTTTTTCCGTCAGAGCAATACTTAGGAGATATGGAAGTATTTAAGTTGGTTGCTTTGCAAATTTTTCGTTGTTAACAACGGTTTTCGGTTTTTCCCTTCTATCTCGGAAACCGTCGCTCAAAGCGAAAAAACGTCTAAGTAAAAGTCGTAGCTACGGAAATTTCCTACAAAAAAGACCTCATTGGTTTTTTTGTCAGAGCAATACTTAAGGAGATATGAGGGTTCTTAAGTGAGTTGCTTTGCAAATTTTTCGTTGTGAGCTTTTCGGTTTTTCCCTTCTATCTCGGAAACTGTCGCTCAAAACGAAAAAATGTCGTAAGTAAAAGTTGTAGGTACAAAGATTTCCTACAAAAATTTTTATTCATTATTTGCGTAAGAGCAATATTTAAGGAGTTATGAGGTTAAAACTAATAATCCTACAGAGCCTGTCTGAAAACTTAAAACCTTCATATCTCCTAAATATTGCTCTGACGGAAAAAACCAATAAGTTATTTTATGTAGTAAATTTCCGTAGCTACAACTTTTACTTAGTTTTTTACCTCTAAACACCTTTTTTAGGCGTTTTCCATTCTCTTTTTGTACACACCAGTGAAATACTGTTACGATAACGGAAAGAGAATCCATCTCGGGCTTTTTAAACCGTAAAAAAATCCGAGTGTAGCGTGCAAATTGAATTTGCGATACTTTACACGGGACAATGGTCAAAGAATCTGAAACGGCCGTAGAAATAAAACAATCCGTTCTCTGCTTCCATAGATCCCGGTAGTTAACCACAAGGCTGTAAACGTCCGCTGTGTCTATTCTGCAAGTTTACGGTAGAAAATTTTGTATAAAAATTAAGTTCTGAACAGGAAAAATCTCAAAATATCAAGAGAAAGTTTCAAAAACCTGTTTGCAAAATTTAAAAAAAAAAGTCTTCAGGCTAATCCTGGGCAATAAATTTTGGTTTTTCCACTATAGAATCTATAATTTTTTTTAATTCTCAGGAGTGGCAGTTTTTCTTTTTGTATATTTTAAGAAAACTTATTTAAATCAAAAGTCTGGAAGGTTTTTTTAATCCAGAGTTAACATAGAAATGGCTTATAAAGTCGAGGCCCGTGAGAGTCTTAAAAAAAAAGGCTAAAAAGACGCGACTACAAGGTCTACAAGGGTGTAAATCCTAAGTGATTCGGTAAAACCTTCGAGGCCTAATTGTACAAAGCGGCAACGCCATAAAAAGATTCTCTAAAAAGTCGACAATTAATTTTTTTTCTAAAATTCGTGACTTGAAAATATGTTAGTTAAATATTCAAGGCGCACAATTCAATTAAGGACTATCAACCGGAGAACAAGCTCGATTTCGCATTCGCGCTCTTTCACTGCACTCTTGGCGGTATATCATGGACAACTCCCGAATACTAAAACTTGAAGGCACACCCACCTAGAGAGGATAACGACGTTTCTTTTATAATTTACATCCCTGAGTACTGCGGAAGGTGGCGATGAATAAGAATGAGCCTTGTGAAAAGGGATGACTTTTTGTGTGTTCAATCCAAATAAACCAAAGCAGAGAGAACGTTCTTATCATGACAAATTCCCTTATTAGTAGTAAACCATCCCCAATTGACTGAAATGATGTATTGAAAGAATCGGTGTGAATTCGAGATGATACATGGACTGATGATCCGTGAATTTACATTTTACCGATCGTGACTTCAAGCCAATTTAGAAAGGATGTTCCATCATATTTTACTATTTCATTCTCTCTGTTCTAATTGGTGTAGCAAGTTCAAGGTTAAAACATAACCTTGCTCCTTTCCAAAAAGGATTTCCTTAAAATAAGAACAGGAATTTGTTTATATGAGGGTTTTAAGTTGGTTGCTTTGTACATATTTCGTTGTGAGCAACGGTTTTCGGTTTTTTCCCTTCTATCATGGAAACCGTCGCTCAAAACGAAAAATTGTCCTAAGTAAAAGTTGTAGCTACGGAATTTACTACATAAAATACTATTGGTTTTTTCCGTCGAGCAATATTTTAGGAGATATGAAGGTTTTACGTTTTCAGACAGGCTCTGTAGGATTATTAGTTTTAACCTCATAACTCCTTAAATATTGCTCTTACGCAAATAATGAATAAAAAATTTTTGTAGGAAATCTTTGTACCTACAACTTTTAGTTAGGACATTTTTTCGTTTTGAGCGACAGTTTCCGAGATAGAAGGGAAAAACCGAAACCGTTGCTCACAACGAAAAATTTGCAAAGCAACTCACTTAAGAACCCTCATATCTCCTTAATATCCGGGTTTCTGAGTACCAAAGACTTTGGAAAACGCCCGAAAAATTGTTTAAAGGCAATAACAGCAAGGGAAACACTCTTAAAAAGGTCTTTGTACTCTAGACCTTGAAAAGTGCCCAAAAAGGGAGTTTTTAGGCATAAAAACTAAGGGAAAAAAATTAAAACAACGAGTTTCTGAGTACAAAAGACTTGGGAAAACGCCCAAAAAAGGTGTTTAAAGGCAAACGCCTTGGAAATCCTATCAAAAGTACCCAAAGGGGGGGGGGGGGGGTTCTGAGGCACAAATACCTAGAAAAAACCTTTAATATCCGGGTTTCTGAGTACCAAAGACTTTGGAAAACGCCCGAAAAAGTGTTTAAAGGCAAAAGCCCCAAGGAAAGCCCTCTAAAAAAAGCTCTTATTTGTAGACTAGACCTTGAAAAATGCACAAAAAGGGAGTTTCTTGGCGTAAATACTATGGAAAACCCAACAATACAGGTTTTGAGAATAAAGACTTCTTGAAACGCCTTAATAAGGTGTTTACAGGCAGAAACACCAAGGAAGACCCAGTAAAAATGGTCTTATAGGTGTTTAATGGCAGAAACACCAAGGAAGACTCAGTAAAAAATTTCTTATTAGTAGACTAGATCTTACAAATTTTGTGAAATAATCAACCTTTTTTAATCGTTTTTTTGGCGTTTTTCTCAGTTTTTCTGTCTAAAAAACGTTCGAAAGGAGTGTTTTTCGATGTCTTTTGACCCAAAAACATTTTTGACTGCTGTTCTGGGGATTCTTCCCTTAAATAGAAGTTTTGCCCTTTTTTTTCGAATTCATAAAAGGTGAGACTGATGGATCACTTATGCCGAGAAATATAACAAAGAACGAACTTAAAACCTACAATTTCTATTCGATATATCATTCATGCGGGTAGATAAAGTGAAAAAAATGGTGGCGAAACCGTTTTCACCGTTTGTTTATGCGTAAAAATTTAAATATAGAGATTCCGACCGTAATATCTCTTCCTACTCAAGAAAAAAAGGTCGCCCTTTTCTTTTCTAGAAAACCTTACCTAATTACTTTCCGGTAGATATCGAGTGTTGACTTATCTCTTTGTATTTGCATCTTTGGAATTTCTAAAGTTTCACCGAAGGACACTTTCCAAGATCGGAAGAAGCCTCACGTGGATTATCGATTCGAGAGAAATACGTCCTCTTTGACCTTTCTTCGGATAATAACATTTATTACGGGATGTAAATTCGTCGTGACAAAAGCCCAAAGTGAAAAGCCTTCAGTATCGGTTTTCACTTCATATATTCCGCATTTCTTTATTTCCTTCTCAGAAAATTCGATCACTTGGATTTTGAGGGTCCTTTTAGATGCTATTAATGTTCTTCGGTAAAATAAAAGGGAACCCTCTTATGTTGGCATTTTTCCTTCATTTAGAATTTAATATCCGCAATCTTGATCCTTCGGATATTGCTTGTCAATTGAGGGAACTTCAGAATTTTTTTTAAATCGTAGGAAAATTAAATCGTTTTCTACGTTGTTTTTCGTTCGCCTTTGACAGAATTAAGTTCAATTTGAAACCTGTTCATAAAGTAGCTTATAAAAGAGTTGCGAAGGTAACCTTCTCGAAAGAAACTTTATAGCCGTTTCTCTTGTAATTACAAGGTAATGACGCGAAGGAGTAACCATTTCTTGAATACTAATAAGTCTTCTAACACCGTCGCTTTTTGGGTCTCAATTAAAGATTTCGGAAGTTTCACTCCTTCCTAGGTTGTTAACAGTGCAATTATTCTTTTACCTGGCTACAGTCTTAGCTCATAAAAAAATTGGGTGTGCTGTTTATCGAGGATCTTCCAGGTAGTTCTCCACGAGGAGTAAGACCCTTTTTCGGCGTCAAGTAAAAATACTCTTTAGATAGGATTTTTAAAAGCGTTCTTCAGAATTTTTGCCAAGAAACACCATTTTTGTACAAATGGAACGATTTTATAGGAGTTTCGTAGTGATTTTCGCCTCCGTTCTGTCAAAAAACACCTTTTCACTGAGATAAACGCCAGAATAGGCCATAAAAAGGGTGTTTATTAGCGCAGGTTGCAATTACGTTAAAATTGGTGTTTTATGGACAAAAATCTGGTAAAAAACGCCCGAAAATCTGGTAAAAGGATGATTTTTTAACCAAAGACTGTTGATTTCGTCAGAAAAAGGTTTTTGTCGGTAGAATGACCGAAAAAATGTCTAAAAATCCCGTAAAAAAGGTGTTTAAGCCAGCAAATACGTTACAAAATGGGTGTTTTGTCTAGTAATAACTGTGTAAAAACGCCCGAAAATCTGGTACAAAGGGTGATTTTTTAAAATAATAAAGTTGTGGGGTTTGTTTAAAAAGGGTTTTTGTCGGTTGAATGACCGAAAAAATGTCTGAAAATCCCGTAAAAAAGGTGTTTAAGGCTGCAAATTCGTTAAAAATGGTGTTTCATCTAATAAAAACTGTGTAAAAACGCTCGAAAATCTGGTACAAAAGGTGTTTTCTTTAATAATAAATGTTTTCTTTAGTAATAAAGTTGTAGAATTCGTTAAAAAACTGTTTTTGTCGGCTGAATGACCGAAAAATTGTCTGAAAATCCCATAAAAAAGGTGTTTAAGGCTGCAAAAACGTTAAAAATGGTGTTTCATCTAGTGAAAACTGTGTAAAACGCCCGACAATTTGGTAAAAAGTGTTTTTCTTAATAATAAAGTTGTGGGGTTCGTTATAAAAGGGTTTTACTCGGTTAAATGACCAAAAAAATGTCTGGAAATCCCGTAAAAAAGTGTTTATGCAGCAAATACGTTAAAAAAAGGTGTTTCATATAGTAAAAGCTGTGAAAAATGCCAGTAAATCTGGTACAACGGGTGTTTTTTTAATAATAAAGGTGTGTGCTTCGTTTAAAAGGGTTTTGTCGGTTGAATGACCGAAAAAATGTCTGAAAATCCCGTAAAAAAGGTGTTTTAAGGCATCAAATACGTTAAAAATGTGTGTTTCATCCAGTAAAACTGTGTAAAAACGCCCGAAAATCTGTTAAAAAGTGTGTTTTTTGAGGCAATGACTTCGCAATCTCTAAAATTTCTGTAGAAATGATGATTAAGTAAATTTTTTTTACCAAGATTCTAAAAATACCTATTTTAAATTAAGTATAAAACCGTACAATAGTTTATCATTAAAAGTTTTCATTGTTCGGTAATTCATGTTTGAAATTATTATACCCCTAATGATCATCGTAAATGCACCTTGCAAAATTTAAAGCTGACATAAAACATAAAAGAAACGATGGGATGAGGTCGGGGGACGAAAAAAAAAACGATGTGGCGTTTTATTACATCTCGAACAACTTCAGAAGGAGATTTTAATTGGGCTAAAATTTAAACTTGCTAGATATCTCGTGTAATTAAAGTCTCTGAACAATTATTAATTAACGTCGGATAAACGATTAAAGTTGATATTCCATATTGTGCAGGTCATTTTATAGACCGTTAGAAAACTAAAATATGGCGTTCCACACGACTAGATCATATTTCAAGAAAGTAGGCGAGAAATAGGGCTTCAAAGAGAAGTTATTGTGATACCCTGGCGGCTTTGACTTTGAATCTTCGGATTCGCACGACAAATTGAGCATTTTATTAACTTTAATAATATTGTAGATATTCAAAGCCCTGGAGTGAAGATTAGAGATACAACAGAATTTTTTTTTTAATATTGCCACGATGGGCGTACAGTATTTATAATAGGTAGGGACTCGCATTTAAAATTTTTCTTAACCCGGGGGCATTACACTTATTATAATTTAAACAAATGACGTCACAGGTGGGGGGCGATCTTAATCGGTGGGCGATCCGAATCGCCTCTTCACAAATTAATCTAGCTAAATATTCATGAGATTTAACTCAACGAGTTCATGATCATTCGGGGTTTTTTTGTCGGGTTTCATCTACGAACATAAATTAAAAAAGAGAGTTTGGCCCATCCTATTTGTCAGCCCGCATGCGGATGAAATTTTTTCTATTGTCATTTTAAAGTTATTTCTCAAGAATGAACAAATTTTTAATTTACAACCTGTCCGGTTTTCACATGTTATAAATTAAAATTTATATTTTCTGCGGGTCCATAATCCTCAAGTGCGAGATCTCTAAATAAATAAACAATTTTTTTGACATCGCAAAATATAAGAAGTAATGGAAAAAAAATAAAGCGAGCTTCGCCGACGATCTATCAAAGTAGAGGACAGAAAAAAAAAAAATATTTTATCTTGATGTCCCTTTCTCACCTGAAAATTTATTTAAATTTATTCCAGACAATATTCATTTGTTTAAGAAAATTTGAATTAACTTTTAAATTTTAGGGAAAAAAGGCGAATTATTTAAATTATTAAGACTAAAAGAGGTGTAATTTAAACAGAGGAAATGATGGTCGACAGTATGAGTGTAAACAGGTTTTTCACGTCTCAATCTTCCGATTGTGCTCCGCTATCCCTTTGATCTGGGGACATTAAATAAACATGAATGGAAAAATACGTACAAAATCCTCTTTATAAAGAAAGAGCCGAACCCATTTTATTCATAGAAAGTAGAAATGCTGGACTGACCGACGGAAACTTCCTCAAAGTTGGAAAAAATTGTAAAAAAATTGTTTTTCTCAAGATTTTATAGGCAAAACTATTGCATCCAGCTGATCTAAATGTACAGCTTTCTTGATCCTCCGCACAACCTTTATGACCACAAGCACAATTAATAATTTTTCTTCCAAAAATCAAGGTAGAAAAATGAAAGTCTTCGCCCAGTCAAGCTACACTGAACGGGAGAGTACATCTCGAATATTTCCTAACTGTATTTTCCGAGACATTTTTTAAGTTCCTTAAAGAAGTTATTGTGATACCCTCTAAGTCGGTTTTTTGGGGCAGAATATTGATCTTTACCGATTTCAACTTTGTCAGTGGTTCCGGCCAGCCGTCCGACCGTTAATTAATAATACCTAATTAACATCAATGTCAATCCCTTTTTAATCACAGTTTTCATCCAATTTTCACCAAATTTTCTTTAGTCGGTGAAAAAGAAAATAACGAGGGCGATTTTTGAATTTCTAAAAAAATAGAGGAGATATGTCTGTTTGAAATTTTAAAAAATTCGCTGCGGCGTCCCATTTTCACCAAATTTTCACCAATTACTCCTAATATTTTTTACGAATTTTTGGTGTAAAAAAATTTATCATTTTAGTAGGGAGAAATTTTATACTTCTACCCGTCACAAAAAGGACCTCCCTCGGGCAAAAATCCCATATTTCTACCTCGATACTTAGAAAAATTTTCGAAAAAAAATCTCTCTAAACTAGTTTTAAAATGAATTAAGGCAATAAAGGTTGTGCGGAGGACAAAGAAAGCTGTATTTAGATCAGCTGGATGCAATAGTTTTGCCCATAAAATCAAGAGAAAACAATTTTTTTAAATAAATTCAGGCCATAAAGTTTACGCGGTGGAAATCTTGTTCCTTAAGGTGTACATTTAGATAAGCTGGATGCAATAGTTTTGCCTATAAAATCTAGAGGAAATAACTTTTTTACAATTTTTTCCTGTACATTTAGATCAGCTGGATGCAATAGTTTTGCCTATAAAATCTAGAGAAAACAATTTTTTTACAGTTTTTTTCCTGTACATTTAGATCAGCTGGGTGCAAAGGTTGCGCAGAGGAACAAGAAAGCTGTACATTTAGATCAGCTGGATGCATTAGATTTGCCTATAAAAATCTAGAGAGAACAATTTTTTTACAATTTATTACATTTTTTCCTGTACATTTAGACCAGCTGGATGCAATAGTTTTTGCCTATAAAATCTAGAGAAAACAATTTTTTTAACCATTTTTTCCTGTACATTTAGATCAGCTGGATGCAATAGTTTTGCCTATAAAATCTAGAGAAAACAATTTTTTTACAATTTTTCCTGTACCTACATTTAGATCAGCTTGATGCAATAGTTTTGCCTATAAAATTAGAGAAAACAATTTTTTGCAACAATACAATTTTAATTTTTTCCAAGAAAACAATTTTTCAAAATAATTCAGGCCATAAAGTTTGCGCGGTGGAACAAGAAAGCTGTACATTTAGATCAGCTGGATGCAATAGTTTTGCCTATAAAATCTAGAGAAACAATTTTTTTACAATTTTTTCCTGTAGGTACCTACATTTAGATCAGCTTGATGCAATAGTTTTGCCTATAAAATTAAGAGAAAACAATTTTTTTGCAACAATAACAATTTTAATTTTTCCAAGAAAACAATTTTTCAAAAATAAATTCAGGCCATAAAGTTTGCGCGGTGGAACAAGAAAGCTGCACATTTAGATCAGCTGGATGCAATAGTTTTGCCTATAAAATCATAATATTCGTCGATTCAACCTTTCATAATGGAGATACGCATTACATTAATTGTAATCATAATAATTTAGCAAAAATTCATAAAATATAAAATTATGACCTTATTTAGATTTTAATTCAGAAACATTTTACAGCGTCATAAACTTGGAAAAAGCCTTTGTATTAATTAAATATGAGATTAAAAATATATTGTTGATTATAAAGTTGAGCGTTCGAGTTTTGAAAACTAGTTTATTCTATGTTATAATTAAATCATATAATTAGTTTACTTGCGTCTAAACCAAGAAGTTAATGGGTCGTTATGGAAGGATAATAGTTGCGCTAACGAGAATGCGAAGGTCGGGGGTTTTTTACGACAAAAATATATTAGGTTGGGGAAATTCTTTTTGTTGTTTAATTATTCTCTAATGAGAGATTGTAAAGTAGATCGAAGGGTACGCGGTTTTGGTAAAAAAGGGAAGGCGTGTCGCATGATTTCACCGCGGCGGGACACGAGACGAGCGTGTGGGCCGCGCGAACCCCAAGAAGGCGAAGAAGAGAAGAAGAAAAAAAAGAGGAGAAGAGAGTGAAGAATGGGTTCACACGAGGTACAGTCGCGATGGGGTGCGGCACCTGTTCCCTCGACTGTACGTTTTTTGAACCGGTTCTTACCTTAACTAATCTCCCACCATTCGGCCGTCTCTTCTTGTTGTTACACTGTTCGCTATGTAAAATACGTAATATTCACCTGTTCGATTATAGTAGGGAAGTTGGCAGGGGAGAGAATAGCCCAGGGCACTTCCAACATAAAAAAAAATCTTACATTTCAACTCGAAGAACTAAAATGCAAATTAAGCCGCACACTGTAGAATATTGAAAGCATCGAAGTTCTCAAAAGTCTTCATTAATGTAAAAGGTGTGCCAACCTCAAATTGAACCATTTTTGAGATGATTTTCTTCTTTTCCTTCAACTATCGACCAGGCTATGATACTTCTGGAAAGCTAGAGAACCCGACCACTGACCCACGGAGGCCGGAATACAACCATTTTTGGGCCAATAACCCTTCAGCTCTTTATCTTCTTCTAAAATTTCTTAAATAAAATCCTATTTCTTCCTTTTATCCCTCTTTTCCTACTCTACCTCCCTCTGCCTTCCACTTCTTCCCCTAGCTTCCTATTCACCTCCTCCTCTATATTTTATAACTTATTTATTTTATGTTAATTAATAACTTTTAAATTTTTATCTTTAATTAAGCTTGAATGGGCACTTGTACAATTACTTGTAAATCTACTTTTTTATTTTAATCTAACTTGTAAACCTTGTAAACTTGTAAATTAACCTTTTAAACTTGTAAATTAACCTTGTAAACTTGTAAACTAACCTTGTAAACTTGTAAATTAACCTTGTAAACTTGTAAATCAACCTTGTAAACTTGTAAATTAACCTTGTAAACTTGTAAATCAACCTTGTAAACTTGTAAATTAACCTTGTAAACTTGTAATTAACCTTGTAAACTTGTAAATTAACCTTGTAAACTTGTAAATTAACCTTGTAAATTGTAATTAACCTTGTAAATTTTATCGATTAACCTTGTAAATTTTGTCAATTAACCCTGTGAACTTGTAAATTAACTTTGTAAATAGTAAATCTAACTTTTTATTTAATCTAACTTGTAACTAATTAACCTTGTAAACTTGTAAATTAACCTTGTAAACTTGTAAATTAACCTTGTAAACTTGCAAATTAACCTTGTCAACTTGTAAATTAACCTTGTAAACTTGTAAATTAACCTTGTAAATCTTGTAAATTAACCTTGTAAACTTGTAAATTAACCTTGTAAACTTGTAAATTAACCTTGTAAACTTGTAAATCTAACTTGCTGTAAAGAGCTTTATGCTCATGGCAATTGGCAATAATTATTTTATTATTAAAATCCTTCAACTGTGAACTAGCAATTACCAGGCTGTGATACTTCCGAAAAAAAATTCTTCTACCGAAGATTTTAACTCCGGGTAATGAAACATCCTGACCACTGACCCACGGAGGCCGGATAGAACCATTTTTGGCCAATAACCCTTCAGCTCTTTTTCTTCTTCTACCGAAATTTTAACCAAACACCCTGACCACTGACCCACGGAGGCCGGAATAGAACCATATTTGGCTAATGCTTTTTTTTATGTTCTTAAAATCATGGACTATGCTAGAAAGAATCTTTCCCGAGAGAAAAAAAAAAATCTTCTACCAAAAGTCCTTGACCACTGACCCACGATTTTTATCCAGTAAGGTGATAATTATGAGCTCGTGATTTCGGTTCTCCCAATGAAGCTTATCTTTCATGTCCGCATTTCGTGTTTTTCGGTGTGAGTGAAAACTGGCGGAAAAAAAAATTAGCGTGGGGTATTTAGGATGTTTATCTTGTGTTGTGGGTCGCGGTCTATAGCGGCTAACGAGTAGCCTCAATTGTTTGAATTTGGATGTGTAGCTTTTAATGAGCTTCAGTAAATTTACCATGCGTGGGTTACCGGCTCCAGTTTTCACCCTTCGATAGGGGAAAAAAATACGCGGAAGAAAAGTTAGGAATAAATTAAGATCCGCATCTTATGTGCAGAACTTGGGGAAACATGAAAAACACTCCTTTCATGGAAGTTGTTGTTTTCTCTGACAGGGTCGATTCCAATTTAGACGAATTCGGAGATAAAGATTTTGGACCAATCAATTGGGCTCTAAAAAAAAGTCAATTTCTGACTTCAAGGACCGGTAACGTCGTTATGGAAGAAGAGGGAAAAAAAATCCTCTTATTTTGTTGCTTTTCCACATATAAAACATCCTTTCAAATGGCTAAAATTGGCTCTCCTCCATTGTCTAGGGCAAATTATTACGTCGGAGGCCTCGTGATTGCTTTGAATACCAGAAAACAAAGTCCTCAGTGGAACATTTGTGACTATCAATGGAATCGTGACTGCGGTACAATTGGCTTATTGGAATTCTTCCCGGTAGGAGATTCTCAAGGGGAACATTAGCCAATTTTGACGTATCCAAACTGGAATAGTAAAGAAATCTAGGATCAAAGATGAGAAAACTTTCTTAGCTCCAGGCTAATTTACTCTCCTTATAAAAAAAGTTGGAAGAATTTGTCTTCTTAACCGCGCCTAATTTTTTTCTCTCTCACAACGTGTCTAGAATAATTATAACCCAAAAATCTAGGACAATCTCAAAAACAGTATATTTGAATCAAGTTTGTCATACGAAGAACAAACCGGTTTTTAAAAAGGTTGCCTTTTCTCTCTTCCTTAATTGACTTCACCAACGCGATTACCCACATGAATATAATAATGCTTTTTGTGTATTATAAAAGGGATAATTAAAACATCCGGAAAGAATTATGTCCCGGTCGCCCTTGTGATATCTTTGTTTTTGGGGCGGAGTCTATTTCGACCATTCATCACCAACGCCCCTGAAGATCTTTTATATTTACAGTATATTTAACAAGTTCGTGAGGGCGCAGCAGGGTGACTTCTTTTTTATCTAACAAGAATTTCCGGATCGTGTCTTACGAAATGTTGAAACCTCCGAGTGTGAACTTGACAGCGGAAATGATTCAACCTCTTTCTATTCTTCGCAAATTACGATCCCTTAATCATCGGAGCCTCTAATAAATTCAAGACCAACCTAAAGTTTTAACACCTTCCAATTATTGACTCACAAAACCCGGTTGTATTTTGAAAAATATCCTTTCATCTGCTCAATAAAATTTACGAGATTTTCCTGGGAGAAATGTTTAAGACGCACCTATACCTCTCAGAGCATCAAATTCAAATGATTTTAGGAGAAAACGCCCTGGGTAAAATGGTGTTTTTTGCGAGATCCTATTGGCCTAAAGCCACCAAACGGCGAAAATAGGCTTGCTCTTTGGCTGTCCCTTATGGTGGGATGAATTATGCCCAAACGACAGAAACAGTTTTACGGCGAAACAAGTTCTTTAAATAAAATTTCCTATATGGTCAACTGCGTTGTGTTGAGGTTATGTTAAGACGCACCTAAACCTCCTAGAGCGTCAAATTCAAATGATTTTAGGAGAAAAACGCCCCAAATTCGGTAAAATGGTGATTTTTTTTGGGAGATCCCATTGGCAGCCTGCTTCCTTTTCTAGTTTATGGTGAGACGCTTTATGTTGAATTGCATTATGGTGAACTGTCGAGTTTTAAGGTTTTTGACGTTTAAACGGCGAAACGCGATTATGGCGAAACGTCAAAAACCTTAAAACTGACAGTTCACCATAATGCAATTCAACATAAAGCGTCTCACCATAAACTAGGAAAAGCAAGCAGGCAGCCAATGGGATCAGCTCGTTTTATGACACAAGGGGTTAATTTTTTTTTTCTCTCGCGAGAATGTGCGAATTGCAGTGTGGTGAAAAAAAAATAGGCTTGCTCTTTGGCTGTCCCAGTTTATGGTGAGATGTATTATGCCCAAACGACAGAAACAGTTTTATGGCGAAACGACAAGTTCTGTAAAATGAAAGTTTCCTTTATGTTCAACTGCGTTATGTTGAAACGAAAAATTTTACGTCGAAATGACAATGTTAAATCTCTTCTTTATGGTGAGATGTATTTAATGCATTATGATGAACTATTTTCTTTATGTTGAGTATCAGATATTTTATGGTGAACGGTAACTTTCGATTTCTGCTATTTTATGGTCAAATGCATTATGGCGAACCGCATTGTGTCGACACGTATAGGTACACTCGAGGTTTCGAGCTTTGAAGGACGAAAATGCCATAAAAGTTTCTAAAATTTGTTTAAATAAATAAATAAAAAGCCTAAAAAGTGGAAAAATGGAGTTTTTTTGGCGTTTTTTTCGGCGACATGAGCTAGGAAATCGCAAAAAAATCGCATGGGAAAAAAAAAAAAAAAAAAGCGCTTCACCTGAGGAAAACTGAGTTTTCAGGCTGAATGAGCGTGGAAAGTTCCTAAAATCAAGGAAAAAGAGGGTTTCTACGTCATGAAACTTACGGAAAACTCTCGAAAATCGAGTTTTTGAGGCTTGAAGGAATGAAACCCCAGAAAAGTTTGTAAACGCTACAATTTCCTTGGTTCGAAAACTCGGAAAACACTCCGGAAAAACCGGTAGTAAATTGGAAAGAGCACAAAACTTCGAAAATTTAAGGAAGTCAAAAGGGAGTTTCTCGGCCGAATGAGCGAGGGAATCGCCTAATACCAAGAAAAGAGGGTTCCTACGTAGAAAAAATAAGAAAACTTCCAAAATTCAGTTTAAAAAGAATTTTCCGGCCGGAAAACTCCAAAAAATCGGGGCATAGTTTTAAGATTACGCTATTAATGGGTTGAAAAGAAAATTTCTAAAAGACGCCTTTTTCGCATCTGTTTCTATTCAATGATTAGGACTTCCGTAGACTTTCATTAGGTCAGCGGAGATTACAAAGGTTTTTAACCAAATGGACCTCATTAAGGTGATAGCTCCGCTTTTGGTAGCGGCCAGAAATCGCTTTCACTCTATTTATACAGAGGACAATTGAGAATCAAAACAAAACTTTCAAATTAGTTCTTTTAAAGATCCTAAAAACAACCAGTAAAAATAGTAATTAATCAGAAGATTCCGTTTCACTTAAAGACTAATGAGTTAAGTTGCATTCCTGCTTGAGTGCACCTTGCAATCGGGGGGAAAAAATTACGAAACGCAAGATGACTAATGAGTCAAGGGGACATCAATCTTTTTAAAAATAATAAAGTTTTTTTAATTGCAAAAAGAAGATGTCGGCAATCTTTGAACAAAAAAAAACAAGTCGGAGGTTTCCTAATGTCAAGGTGTGTCACTATTGTCACGGAGAGGAGCAATTGTCTCCGGCATTATGCAGAAGGACTTTAAGACGCTCGGATTGTCAAAGGAGAAAACTATTTTAATCGCCCCTTTCTCGAAGTCTCATTCCGTTCGAAGAAGCCTTCAGGAGAAAAAAAAAATCTTCCACCGGTTTTGCAATTTCAATGCCGTAATTTCTGTTTAAAATAGGCTTTTGACACATTCCGAACTCACCTCACGTACATCATCGTGAATCCATTATCTATAATTATCCCAGTTTCGGAATAATTAGACTTATCGAAGGATTCTCCGGTTAGGCAATACGATTACAAATTCTATCACCTCGCAATAATCCATATAAAAACTTCAAAGAAATTATTTCAACTTCAAGCTTTGTTCAAACAGGTTTGAAACTCCTGGAGCATGCGCAGAAGGATTTTCACGTCAAATTTGACGTCAGAAGACTTCAGATTTCCTTTGTCCAAATCATTCTGCGCACGGTCCAAGAGTTAAAACCAGATTCAAACGCGGTTGGGAGTTGTGATACCCTCCACGAGGGTTGGAATATCGATCTTTACCGGCCGGCCTAAAACTTCCCCTCCTTTATACTTCCCCCCTTAATACTCCCCCTCCTATATTGTTTCTTCTCTTAAAGGAAGCTTTCGTTGGAAGCTCTTCAAACTAGTACTTTTATTTACTAAAACGTTCTTCCTCTCCTTTGCACTTACCCCTCCTGGAAATTCCTCCTCCTTGAACCTCCTTCCATTATACTTCCCCCTCCTTAATACTCCCCTCCTATAATGTTCCTTCTCTTGAAAGGAGGTTTCCGTGTTCAAAAATTGAGGAATCCGGTCAAAAGGGTTTTTTTCATTCAAATGTATAGGGAAAGCCCGAGAATTTGGGTTTTTTCACCAAAGGTTTTTCCGTGAAAGCCTGGAAAATATGGATTTTTCCAGGCCAAAAAACCGAGTAAAAGGAAGTTGGAAAATCGAGTTTCTACCTAAAAAACCGAGAAAAACTCCAAAAATCGGTAGTCAGTTCTGCTTTTCGTTCAAAAAATCCAGTTAAGAGATAGTATATTTGTTCCAGCACTTTGTAACTGGTTTGAATCTCCTTGACTCTCTGAAGTCATCTGACGTCAAATTTGACGTCCGAATCCTTCTGCGCATGCTCCAGGAGTTTCAAACCGGAACAAAGCTAATACTGTCGCCATTGTCCCAGGTTTATGGGAATCATATTAACTAACAACTAATCCTTAAATCTCATTTATAGCATTCAAAATTTTAACGAGTGAATAAATAATGAAAGTGAAAGTAAACTTTTTATTGAATAATATTAAAATAAATAAACAAAAATTTAAATCGAATTAGCAAAATGGCAAGTTAGTAGTAAATCTGTAAACTTGACGTACCTAAATACTTGTAGTTCGCCGTGTTTGGTAAGGAATGAACGGTACGGATTTTGATTTTATTTACAATCTAAAGAGGCTTTTATGTAACTTTTAAATTATGGGACTTTCTAATAATTTTGTTCTTGAAATAGAGCAATAATTGAAGATGAGACCTCTTCTATAAACCTTGAAAGAAAAAGCGTTGGTGGGCATGCTTCTAGTCCGGCGACCCACGCGAACCTTCGAGTTGAATGAATCATTTCCCATTCTAAAGACTCATTATTAGAGCCCGAAGGGGAAACTGCGAGTTATTAATTGAGTTAGGTGATAAATTATTCGAGATAACCGGGCGGATATTTAATTAATCGCACGCGGTTCCAGTCGTGCTTAAACGCGACAAAATTGGAAGGAAAAAAATTCTTTTTGACGTTAAGAATCTCCAGAATTTTAAAAGCTTCAGCAAATATAAAAGTACTAGTTTGATGAGCAACGAAAGCTTCCTTTAAAAATTTTTGGCCTTTTGCACAGTTTTTCGGGTAAAAAAAATCCTGATTTTAGGGAGTTTTCCTCATTTTTATAGAAGGGGATATTCACTCTTCACAATTGACAGCAAAAACACCATTTTGAGAAAATTTTTAGGAGTATTCCCCAATTTTAGAACCTGGAAACCCCTTTTTAGCCAATTTGCGGTCTTCTCGGTTTTTCGACCAAAAAAAAAAAAGAAAAAAAAGAGAGAAAAAAAAAACTGAATTTTCGGGAGTTTTTTGACGAAAAATCCCTAAGCGCTCTTGGGCGAAGAAACTCCAGATTCTCAAGCTTTCCTTATCTATTTTGACAGTAAAAACCCCTTTTTTTAAAGAAAATTTTTAGGAGTTTTCTCCAGTTTTACGACCAGGAAACCCCGTTTCCGATTTTTGGTCTTCTCCTGAGTTTTTCGACAAAAAAAAAAAACCGAATTTTCGGGAGTTTTTCATAGTTTTTGGACGAAAAATCCCCATGCGCTCTTTCGGCGAAGAAACTCCTGATTCTCATGCTTTTCCCATCTATTTTGACAGTAAAAACCCATTTTTTGAACAAATTTTTAGGAGTATTCCGCAATTTTAGAACCAGAAAACCCCTTTTTAGCAAATTTGCGGTCTTTCTCGGTTTTTCGACCAAAAAAAATCCGTATTTTCGGAAGTTTTTCATAGGTTTTGGAGAAAAAATTCCCACCTTACTAATTTTTTCGATATAAGGCGATTTACTCGCTCTTTCGGCGAAAAACTCCAGATTCTCATGCTTTCCCCATCTATTTTGACAGCAAAAACCCCTTTTTTTGAACAAATTTTGAGGAGTATTCCCCAGTTTTAGGACCTGAAAACCCATTTTAGCAAATTTTTTGGCCTTTTGCACAGTTTTTCGGGTAAAAAAAAATCCTGATTTTAGGGAGTTTTCCTCATTTTTATAGAAGGAGATTCACTCTTCACAATTTTTGATTTAAGGCGATTTCCTCGCTCTTCTGGCGGAGAAACTCCAGATTCTCTGGCTTTACCTATCAATTTTGAAAGAGGAAACTCCTTTTTAAGGATTTTTTTTTTTTTTTTTTTTTTTTTTTTTTTTTTTTTTTTTTTTTTTTTTTTCGGTTTTCCCCGATTTCTTTGCGAACTTGTGTGTTCTAGCTGAAAAACAACTTTTTGATATTTTTAGAGTCATTTCTTTAGTATTTTCCCCGGAAATCTCGTAGCCATTGGCTCTTGTATAAAAAGTGGGCAATTTGTGACGTCAAATCATAAAGCTAATTTTAAAATTAACCACTCCCGTCATAATGAAAATTAGTCCCGCGAAGTTGTCACAAGAGAAAGGGAGACAACGCCTCAAGAAATCAATTTATCAAATGATTCATTACGAAGAATCAAGTTGGTTTAATTTGTCCGCGTTGATTCCCGAGAGGGGAATTGTGAATTGAATTAGAAATAATTACCGCCTCAGGTGATTTCCGAGCGTCGTTGATTCGCTCCAATTTTTCCATTACCTAACAACGAATTCATCTTTTCAATCAAAAACCTTTGTCAACAATTCGACGATTATGTAAATCTAGGATCAACTTTTCAATAATTAATTTTTTTTCTTTAATTACCAGATAAAAAACTGACCGATCCAATCTTCGAGGGTTGTAAAACTTGCGATCCACTTGAACGAATTTTATAGTTGACATGGAAAAATTAGAAAAAAGTTTCGATTAAGTCGTAAAATCTAGAAGTCGTGGAGATTTTATGGTCGGAACCCCGATTTTTTTTCAACCTTTAAAAAAAATCTTTTATGGCCCCCTAATTTTATTTCACCGCTATTCCAATTTGGTAAGAAGTTAAATTTTAGAAAAGATAAAAAGAAGTAAAAAAAAAAATTAAAACAAAAAAAATTTAATTCCCAGACATTTAAAGTTTATTGCAATTTTTAAACTTCTCTTGCCTATCTGTTCTAAACGAAAAACCACTTTTTTACCAGATTTTCAGTTTTTCTCAGTTTTTGGACCAAAAAAACCCCTTTATACCAATTTTTCGGCCTTTCGATTTTTGACAAAAAAAATCCAAATTTTTGGGAGTTTTTTAGTTTTTTGGGCAAAAAATCCTATTTTACAAATTTTTCGATATAAGCGATTTCCTCGCTCTTTCGGCGAAAAATCCAGATTCTCACTTTCCATCTATTTGACAACAAACTCCATTTTTGGGAAAATTTTTAGGAGTATTCCTAATTTTAGGACCAGGAAACCCCTTTTTAGCAAATTTTGGTCTCGGTTTTTGACCAAAAAAAAAATCCGAATTTTCGGAAGTTTTTCATAGTTTTTGGAAAAAATCCCCATCGCTCTTCGGCGAAGAAACTCCAGATTCTCACTTCCATCTTTTCGAAGTAAAACTCCATTTTTGGGAAAATTTTTAGGAGTATTCCTAACTTTAGGACCAGGAAACCCCTTTTGCAAATTTGGTCTCCTTTTTTGACCAAAAAAAAAAAAAATTTTCGGGAGAGTTTCCTCCCTCGCTCTTTCGGCGAAGAAACTCCAGATTCTCATGCTTTCCCCATCTATTTTGACAGCAAAACCCCATTTTTGAGAAAATTTTTAGGAGTTTCCCCAATTTTAGACCAGAAACCCCTTTTCAATTTTGGTCTTCTCGTTTTTCGACCAAAAAAAAACTAATTTTGGAAGTTTTTCATAGTTTTTGGACAAAAATCCCTAAGCGCTCATTCGGCGAACAAACTCCAGATTCTCAAGCTTTCCCATCTATTTTGACAGTAAAAACCCTTTTTTTGAAAATTTTTAGGAGTTTTCCCCTTTTAGACCAGGAAATTTTAGCAAATTAGGGTCTTCTCGTTTTTCGACCAAAAAAAAAAAACCGAATTTTCGGGAGTTTTTTCATAGTTTTTTGGAGAAAAAATTCCATCTTACAAATTTTTTCGATTTAGGCATTTCCTCGCTCTTTCGGCGAAGAAACTCCAGATTCCATGCTTTTCCCATCTGGGAATTTTTTCTCCAAAACTAGGAACTCCCGAAATTCGTAATTTTTTTGGTCGAAAAACCAAACAGCAAATTTGCTAAAAATCCTGGTCCTAAAAATAGTACTCAAAAATTTTTCAAAATGGGTTTTTACTGTCAAATAATTTTTTTTTCGATTTAAGGCGATTTCCTCGCTCTTTTGGCGAAGAAACTCCAGATTCTCATGCTTTCCATCTATTTTGACAGCAAAACCCTTTTTTGAGAAATTTTTAGGAGTATTCCCCAATTTAGTACCAGGAAACCCCTTTTTAGCATTTGCGGTCTTTCTCGGTTTTTTCGACCAAAAAAAAATCCGTATTTTCGGAAGTTTTTCATAGGTTTTGGAGAAAAAAATTCCCACCTTACTAATTTTTTCGATTTAAGGCGATTTCCTCGCTCTTTCGTCGAAGAAACTCCAGATTCCCATGCTCTCCCATCTATTTTGACGTAAAAACCCCTTTTTTGAACAAATTTTTAGGAATATTCCCAAGTTTTTAGGACCTGAAAACCCCTATTTTAGCAAATTTTTTGGCCTTCCTCGTTTTTTCGCCGAAAAAAAAAAATCCAAATTTTGGGAGTTTTTCATGGTTTTTGGACTATCTTACTAATTGTTTCGATTTAAGGCGATTTACTCGCTCTTTCGGCGAAAAAAACTCCAGATTCTCATGCTTTCCCCATCTATTTTGACAGCAAAACCCCTTTTTTGAACAAATTTTGAGGAGTATTCCCCAGTTTTAGGACCTGAAAACCCATTTTTAGCAAATTTTTTGGCCTTATCCTCGCTTTTTCGGGGGAAAAAAAGTTGTAATTTTTGGACGGAAACTTAATCTTACGAAATCATCCGATTTGAAACCGAGCACCTTCGGATAAGTAAAATATAGAAAAGATAAAAAAATATAAATGAAACGAAAAAGTTCGTTTTATTTACTGACATTCTAAGTTTATGGAAAACTTGAAACTTCTCATTTCCCGCTGAAACTTCTATTGCATAAAAAAATCTTCAGATTTTATCAATCTACACGAAAGGTTTTTGTATAAAAGAATTTTTTTAAAACAATGACGTCAGCATTTTTATTTATTAAAAAACGGTTTTTTATTTGTTTATAGCCGAATTCCTCACTGGATAATTGAATTGCCGAAGATGGTCTCACGTAATCCATTATGAGGAACCATATTCGGCTGGTGGTAGACCGTAAATACCCGAAAGAGCTCTGGAAGAGGGAACACGATTTACGGTTTTTTAAGGCCGAAAATGAAGAAGTAAATTGAAATCTCGTTAAGGTAAAACGGAGAAAAAAATTAATTTTTTTCTCCCAACATTTAAGACAATAAAGAGAGAATTATACTTGAAAAGAGAAGGCTTTTTACCAAAGGAGCCGTCTGGACTCGTCAAAGAAGAGTACCGGGGCCTAATCAAAGCTCAACATTTTAACCTTTTTTTTTTGCATACCTAATTTTTTTTTAAACTTAAAAAAAGAATTTTCTTACCTGTTTTGCGAATTTTTAAGTTTACAGCCATTTGAAAGTCATCTGAAACAAAAATTTTAACATTAACTATTTGTTAATAAAAAATAGGCAAATTGCTTTAAAAAATTCATAATTTGGATCATTTTTGAAAGCGCTAAGAGGGTCGCTTTCTACCTTTTTAAACCCTAATCCTCCCTTCATAATAACATTTTTAAAGCAAAAATCTGGCGATAAATTAAAAATCTCATTTGCTTTTTTATCTTCGAAAACGGGCCATTGCTTCCAGATTGAAAATTAATGAAATACGGAGGAATTGAGTAATGACCTTGTTTTAATATTTGAATAAAAAAAAAGGAGAAAAAAATTTGGGGCCCTTTAAGTAAACAGCTCATTCCGAAAACGGAATACGAAATGGCAAATACTACAACGGGTGATTTGCATCAACTGCTTTTAATCAATGGGACTGTTCGGAGCAGAAACTAAATTAAACTTGACTATAGTTGAACGTTCACGTGGCGTATTTAGGCCAATCGACTCCGTATTTTCCCGCTTATTTAATATTAAAAAGATCGTTAGACCGTCAAAGGTGTCAAAAAAAAACCTTTTTCACCCAACTTTTTGAGTTCTCCACAATTTTTCCGCCTACAGAAATCCTTTCAACCTGATTTTGTGGTATAACAAACGGTTTTTTGGTCAGAAAACGTCTTTTTTTACGGCATTTTTGGAGTTTTCACTATCGTCTGTTAGGTTAATATTTTACTGTGGTTTAGAGCGTTTTTCGATTTTTTCGATAAATCCTTATTACCAATTTTGGGCGTTTTTCTCGATTTTTCGGCTTAGAGAAATCCTTTTTAACGGTTTTAATAAGTTTTCCTCGGTTTTTAGGGCTTAAAGGACCTTTGTAGGTAGTTTCCTCACTGGTAGGCCTAAAAAAAAAACCTTTTCACCAACTTTTTAAGTAATTCTCGTTCTTCCTCGGAAACTCCACTTTAGAGGATTTTTAGCTTCCTTGATTTTTCGTAAAGAAACACGCATTTTACCAGGTTTTTTAGACGGTTTTCACATCCCCCTTCCCCGAAAAAACACAATTCCAAACTTTTTGTCGTTTTCCCCTTTTCCGCCTACAGAAACCCTTTCAACCTGATTTTATGGAATTCTATATGGTTTTTTTTTTTTTTGGCGGAAAATCGTCTTTTTTGCGAGTTTTCACGATTTTTTGTTCGATATTACCATTTTACTGTGGTTTATAACGTTTTCGTTTTTTTTTTCGGTAAATAATCATTATTCAACCAATATTTTGGGTTTTTTCTCGGAAAGCCGTTTTAAAGGGTTTAAGTAAGTTTCCCTCGGTTTTTAGGGCTAAAGGACTTTTTAGGTAGTTTCCATCACTGGTAGGCCTAAAAAAGACCTTTTTCCCTTCTTAAAGGGATTAAACAAGTTTTCCTCGGTTTTAAGGGCTAAAAGAGCCTTTTTTAGGTAGTTTTCCTCACTGGTAGGCCAAAAATAACCTTTTTCACCAACTTTTTTGAGTCCTTCTCGTATTTCTGGTCCAAAAACTACCAATTTAGAGTTTTTTAGCTTCTTCGAATTTTTGGTAAGGAAAACACGTATTTTACCAGGTTTTTTAGACGTTTTTCACATCCCCCTCCCCCCAAAAAAAATACAATTCCAAACTTTTTGTCGTTTCCCTCGATTTTTCCGCCTACAGGAACCCTTTCAACCTGATTTGATAATTCTAATGGTTTTTAGGCCAAAAACGTCTATTTTGCGAGTTTTCACGATTTTCTGTTCGATAATTACCTATTTAATGTGGTTTAGAGCGTTTTTCGATTTTTTCGGTAATAAAATCCTAATTCAACCAATATTTAGAGGTTTTTCCAGATTTTTCGGCCAAAAAAACCCCTTTATAAACTTTAAGAAAGTTTTTCTTGGTTTTTAGGGCTAAAAGGACCTTTTTTAGGTAGTTTCTTCACTGGTAGGCCTAAAAAAAACCCTTTTTCACCCTACTTTTTTGAGCCCTTCTCGTTCTCTGGTCCGGAAACTCCATTTTAAAGGGTTTTTAGCTTCCTCGATTTACGGTGAAGGAAACACGTATTTACCAGGTTTTTAGACGTTTTTCACATCACCTTCCCCGAAAAAAAAACGCACTTCCAAACATTTTGTCGTTTCCCTCGATTTTTCCGCTTACAGAAACCCTTTCAACCTGATTTTATGGAATTCTAAATTGTTTTTTTGGCCAAAAAACGTCTTTTTGCGAGTTTTCGAGATTCTGTTCAATAACTACCAATTTTACTGTGATTTAGAGCGTTTTTCGATTTTTTCGGTAGATAAATCCTTATTCTACCAATATTTTGGGTGTTTTTCCAGATTTTTCGGCCAAGAGAAACCCTTTTTTAAGGGTTTAGTAAGTTTCCCACGGTTTTTAGGGCAAAAAGGACCTTTTTTTAAGGTATTTTCCCCTCACTGGTAGGCCTAAATAATCCTTTTTCACCGTACTTTTTTGAGTCCTCCTCGTATTTCAGGTTTAAAAACTCAATTCAGAATATTTTTAGCTTCTTCGAATTTTTTGCTAAAAACACAATTTTACCAAATTTTTTTAAAGGATGTCAACAATAACAATTTTCTTAATTAAATTTTTTTTTTTTTGCCAGAAAACGTCTTTTTGAGAGGTCTTTTCGCGTTTTCGTTTTTTTGGTTAAAAAAAACTTATTTTGCCAATGTTTTGGGTGTTTTCTCGATTTTTCGGTCTACAGTAACCCTTTTCAAAGAATTTAAATGAGTTTTCTTAGTTTTTAAGCGAAAAGGACCATTTTTACCCTTAGTTTTTAGCCTTGAAAATGTTCCGTTGATTTCCTTTTGACAATCAACGTGGAAGTCCTTTTCAAAGCGAAAATAAAGGGCAAAATGACATTTGTCAAAATTTTTGCACATAAGCGAACCCCTATTCAAGATATGTGGCAAAACTTAATTTAAGTGAAAGGCCCTTTTCTGGCAAAACATATTCATTGATGAGATAAGGACTTCGCTAAAAATTCGTACGTTATGCAAGAGAGTTTGTTTGCTCAAGAAACTAAAATCCCAAATAGTGGACAAATTACCTTTGACATTTGTTCCTAGAGAATTTTTCAGTATTTCCCCACTTTCACAGACACTGTTAGACTGAACGTTTTTGGGGTAACAGGTAGCAAGAAAGGTCAGGTGAGCGACAGTTGGCGGGAGGGGCTTAAAAAATAATGGGTCCGAAAATCTTCACCTGCCAACTCCTCAAATCACGTATACCAACCACAAAATCTATAAACGGATTTGTTTTTATGAGAACTAACGGGTTTTAAATAGAGGAAAGAAAAACGTTCTAGTTCCATTTCTGAAGAAAAAACCTTCGTCTAAACTCTCTGATTACGGGTTTGAAAGTTCGATTGTCCAGGAAACACGCAAAACAATTGTCCGTTTAAAAAAAAGAAAAAACGCATTTCCGAATAAAGCTCCGGTATCTTGTTAGCCGCAACAACTTTTTTTTAAAAAGCACTAAAAACGCATTTTTAAGGTAATTTAACTTTCACCATTTTTTTCAACCAGACTCGTTTTTTTTGGGCAAAAGATTGCGTGCTTAAAAATTTTTTCAGACATGATTAACGACCAATTTAAATTTTTTTGCATCCGAAGCAATTAATATGGATTAAAAAAATAAAGAAAATTGAGTTTCTGAGAAGGCGTGATTCAGTTAAACCTCGGAAGCTGGGTGTCCGTTCTTGCACGGTGACCGACATTCCGTGAGCACCTCTCGCCCGATCGACACTCCCTTATTAGCCGATGTTCCACAACGTAAAGCTTTTAAAAGCGTAGGTTGTATTCTTTCCAAACTAATTTTTGTTATCTTAAACATTAGAATGAAATTTTTGGTGCTACTATATTATGCGGAGGATCGAGCGCCCAAACCTTTGACATTAGCTATGTTCCTCAGTTTGAAACTACTGGAGCATGCGCAGAAGGATTTGGACATCTTCAAATCGTGTGTCCGTCAAGTCCGAAGTCATCTGACGTCAAATTTGACGTGTAGGTCCTTCTGCGCATGCTCCAGAAGTTTCAAATCGGTTTCAAGCTTTGGTTGGAACAAAGATAATATTGGAAAGCGATAGAAAATACTGCATAAAAAGTTCTTTGTATGAGAAAACCCGGAAAACTCTAAAAAAACACGTTAAGTTGTGCTTCTTGGAAAAAAAAACCAATGAAAACGTTCGAAAATCCAGAAAAAAAGTGCTTGTTGGACATAGGCGGAGAAAAACGCTTAAAAAACCGTAAAATTGGTGTTTGTTGGACAAAACACCAAGGAAACGCTCGAAAAAGCAGCGAAAAAGGTGTTTCTAGGGCAAATAAGCAGAGGGCAACGCCATAAAATCCGGCGAAGAAAAGGTGTTTGTAGAATGTAAGCCGAGTAAACGCTAAAAATACTGTAAAATGGGTGTTTATTGGACAAAACACCAAGGAAAACGCTCGAAAAAGCAGCGAAAAAGGTGTTTCTAGGGCAAATAAGCAGAGGACAACGCCATAAAATCCGGCGAAGAAAAGGTGTTTGTAGAATGTAAGCCGAGTAAACGCTAAAAAATACGGTAAAGTGGGTGTTTATGGACAAAACACCAAGGAAAACGCTCGAAAAGCAGCGAAAAAGGTGTTTCTAGGGCAAATAAGCAGAGGACAACGCCATAAATCCGGCGAAGAAAAGGTGTTTGTAGAATGTAAGCCGAGTAAACGCTAAAAAAATACTGTAAAATGGGTGTTTATTGGACAAAACACCAAGGAAAACGCTCGAAAAAGCAGCGAAAAAGGTGTTCTAGGAAAATAAGCAGAGGACAACGCCATAAAATCCGGCGAAGAAAAGGTGTTTGTAGAATGTAAGCCGAGTAAACGCTAAAAAAATACGGTAAAGTGGGTGTTTATTGGACAAAACACCAAGGAAAACGCTCGAAAAAGCAGCGAAAAAGGTGTTTCTAGGGCAAATAAGCAGAGAACAACGCCATAAAATCCGGTGAAGAAAAGGTGTTTGTAGAATGTAAGCCGAGTAAACGCTAAAAATACTGTAAAATGGGTGTTTATTGGACAAAACACCAAGGAAAACGCTCGAAAAAGCAGCGAAAAGGTGTTTTAGGGCAAATAAGCAGAGGACAACGCCATAAAATCCGGCAAAAAAGGCGTTTCTAGGGCAAATAAGCAGAGGAAAAACGCCATAAAATCCGGCGAAAAAAGGAGTTTGTAGAATGTAAGCCGAGAAAACGCCTAAGAATACCGTAAAATGGTGTTTATTGGACAGAACAATAAGGGAAACGCTCAAAACTTCCGTTAAATTGGTGTTTATTGGACAAAACACAAAGGAAAACGCTCGAAAATCCAGCGAAAAAGGTGTTTCTTGGGCAAATAAGTAGAGGACAACGCCATAAAATCCGGCGAAAAAGGTGTTTGTACAATGCAAGCCGAGTAAACGCTAAAAATACTGTAAAGTGGGTGTTTATTGGACAAACACCAAGGAAAACGCTCGAAAATCCAGAAAAAAGGTGTTTCTTGGGCAAAAACGCCATAAAATTCGACGAAAAAAAAGGTGTTTGTAGAATGTAAGCCGAGTAAAGGCATAAAAATACCGTAAAATGGGTGTTTAATGGACAAAACAATAAGAAAAACGCTCAAAAATTCCGTTTAATTGGTGTTTATTGGACAAAACACCAAGGAAAACGCTCGAAAATCCAGCGAAAAAGGTGTTTCTAGGGCAAATAAGTAGAGGACAACGCCATAAAATCCGGCGAAAAAAAGGTCTTTGTAGAAAAAAGCCGAGTAAACGCTACAAAATCCCGTAAAATGTGTAAAATCCCGTGAAATGGGTGTTATTTAGACAAAACACCAAGGAAAACACTCGAAAATCCTTGGAAAAAAGGTGTTTCTCGGACATAAAAAAATCAAGGAAAAAGCTAAAAAATCCAAAGTTTTTGTTCTTTTGATTTGATTTTGACTTATAAAAAACCTGAAAAACACACTTACAGAGAAAAGGCGTAGTCCTCATACTAAAGAAGAGCCGTATTGGAGGCGCACCAATTTTTCCTCTCTCTCATAAAGAAAGAAAGAAAAGAACCAACATTGACATAATTTTAAGGAAAATTTTATTGTTCTCCGAAAACAAACGGTTTCGTGTCAGCTCCAGAGGTTTGTCAATTTCTTTTATGTTTACAAGAACAAAAGCAAATAATTTGTAAATGCTACTCATGAAATTTGGCTCCCTTTCTCTTTTGAAACTCCCCATAAATTATTTTCTAAGCAGACAATTGGAAAAGGATCAAAGATTGAGAAAATGGAATAAAAAACCAGAAGCAAATAATAAAATAAAGAATATGCGAAAGTAACCAAGGTGACTTAACTGTCCGCTGGGAACTTCCTGTATGTGGGCGTCCGCTCCTCGTAAAGAAAGTGAAAGATAGCTGTGCCGAAATACTTGGAATTTATACCTGTTCTATTCATGACATTTTTTAAATATTCAAAAGAAAAATTTAAAGGGAATAAAAACGGGGTCGACGTTTGAAAGTTCGATCCCACACGGAGTTGATTAAAATTAATGATTTTTTATAAGTTTGGAAAACTCCCACTGGGTCAACGTTGTTTCCGGAGTCGTGGGTGAGGAAATCTATGGAGGGAAGCTATCGAAAGAAAGGTCAGGGCGATGCATCCTTCATCTTCATATAACGGAGAGCGCTGGGACTCCTCTCCCTTCGGCCCAGTCGTTAATTCCGTTCCCCGCGGAATGTCCCATTCTATCTTGATCGAAGAGCTTTGTCGCGCGTAACTCGTTATAACGGACTTTTGTCTTCCTCCAAAGCAATCCCCGTGTAAAAACGTCAATTCGAAAATCCAAAAGGTCAAAAAATTGTCACAACTTTCAATTTAAACTTAAAATTATCGCTTTTTAATCAGCTTTTTATAAACCGGATGGTGAAGATGTCCCATTTTTTCGAGATTAACATAATGGCCCCTTTGCTTCCAATTTTTAATCAATGATTGGTCTTAATTTTTGACGACAAAAAAACAGTTCGCTTTCTACCCGACGGGTTTATCGCTTAAAACGGGTTTGACACTTCACGAACAAGTTTGTTGATACAGCCTCCGTCCATATCATTAGCGATTTTCGAAATTTTATCTTTTACAAACATCATAGAAACCATGTTCCAGAAAAAATTATTAATTTTTTTAAGAAGGAAGTCTCGATCAGTTTCGACACTCCTTGACCCCTCAAGGAGTCGAGTTTACATGATTTTTTCGGTCGATAAACGTTCATTTCACCGGATTTTTGGGCGTTTTCCTCGGTTTTTTGGCCTTTTGAACTGGATATTCGAGTTTTCTTCGACCAAAAAACTCTCTCCTTAGAGGATTTTAAAGGGGTTTACCCGCTTTTTTGGTCGATAACCGTTCATTTAACGAAATTTTAGGGCGTTTTCCTCAGTTTTTTTGGCCAAGCAAGTACTTTTGAACTGGATTTTCGAGTTTTCTTCGACCAAAAAACTCTCTTTTTGGGGGATTTTCGAGGGTTTTACCAGATTTTTTCGGTCGATAAACGTTCATTTGACCGGATTTTTGGGCGTTTTCCTCGGTTTTTGGCCAAGCAAGTACTTTTGAACTGGATTTCGAGTTTTCTTCGACCAAAAAACTCTCTTTTTGGGGGATTTTCGAGGGTTTACCAGATTTTTTCGGTCGATAAACGTTCATCAGACTGGATTTTAGGGCGTTTTCCTCAGTTTTTTTGGCCAATCAAGTACTTTTGAAGTGGATATTCGAGTTTTCTCCGACCAAAAAACTCTCTTTTTAGAGGATTTTCGAGGGTTTCCTGGAGAAAAATCGGGAAACAATTTTCGGGCGTCTTACTTAGGTGTTAATTTTTTTTTTGGCCGAAAAACCCCCTTATTTGACAGAATTTCAAAAGTTTTTTTCCTGAACCCCATTTTACCAGAATTTTATGCGTTTTTCTCGGTTTTACGGACAAGAGAAGTTTGTTTATAGGATTTTCAGGAGTTCCCTTAGATTTTTTGTCCAAGAAGCCCCTTTTACAAGACTTTTGGGCATTTTCTTTAGTTTTGGCCATTATATCTTATCTTTTGGGGTTTCCGTTAGATATTTGGCTAAAAATCGGCTTGCCTTGCAGTTACTGTCAGCTACTTAGTAACTCCTACAAGCTAATCCGTCCCTACTTAGTAACTGCTACAAGCTGATCTGTCTGGTACTAAGCAATTGCTACAAGGTGATCCGTCTGCTACTGAGCAACTGCTAAAAGCTGATCTGTCTGCTACTTAGCAACTGCTACAAGCTGATCTGTCTTCTACTTAGCAACTGCTACATGCTGATTTGTCTGCTACTTAGTAACTGCTACAAGCAGATCTGTCAACTGTCAGCTACTAACTAACTCCTACAAGCAAACCCGTCCCCACATAGTAACTGCTACAAGCTAATCCGTCCCTACTTAGTAACTCCTACAAGCTGATCTGTCTGCTGTCTCCTTTTCACCTTTTCATTTCAAATTTGGCGTTTTCTTAGTGTTTTTGAACCAAAACCCCATTTTAACAGTTTGCCCACCGTTCTTTTGAAAGTTTTTCTTTTTTTATGTTTTACCCTTAAAAGGTCGTTGAAATTTTTTCCTTAATGTCAGCCGACAATCAAACCAAGATCAACATTTTGACTTTCGCATGTCTACACATACACAACGAAAATTGTTCTTACGAAAATGGGACAAGTCGTGACACAAATTGTATATAAATAAGGTTCCTGAATAATAATATGTGGGTCACTTTCATTAAAGCTGAAATTTAAATTTTTTTCGCACTTTTTAAATTAGATTCGATGAAGTTTTCAAGTAGCGGGAAATCGTGGTCGAGTACCGCTTTATTAGGCAACACGTTTTTTTAGTGTAAAAAATTTTTCGACGTACATGAATGGTTCCTAGTGAAGCAAATAGCAATTATAGAATTCAGGAATTTTTTTTATTTAGCACGATTTCCCGTTTAAAGAAAGCCAAAAAAATTTCACTGAATTCGACGTGTAGCCCTTATCTTGATTTGAACGAAATTACAAGCTGTCTTTTTCAAAAGCCCTATCATCTCCACAAAAGACTTCTTTCCCCTCAACCTTTCAAAACTTCCGAGTTCCTTATTGGACTTCTTTAATTAAGAGAAATAGTTGCATATAGAATAAACACTATCGCGTTCTTAATCTGGCTTTCCCTATAAACTTGATTTATATTTCTAGGAGTCTGGCGTCAGAGGACAATATAAGAAAAAAGAAGGGTAAATAGTAGAAACTAATTAAACGACTGTCCACTCTTCGCATTCCGAGATAAACACGGGTCCATTCATCGATATCAATCTAAAAACAAGTATAATATTTCCCAACCCTTTTTCAACCTACTTGTAGAAAGTGGAAGACATGAAGAGGAAGTCGAAGCCGAAAGAACGGTTTCTTAAGCGCTAGAGCCATTTGGGGCGAACAGGTTGGCTACCATGCGTTGTACATCAGAAGCAAAGGATGGAGTTCGGAGCGACAATAGTCGACGAGCTGAGCTGCGAACTGCCCAACCTGAGTGCAAAAGGGAGGCCCGAAAGTGTGACATCGAACCTCCGAATGTTCGGAGCAAATTCTCTCAATGTCGACGCGGCTTCAATTGACCAGGTTTTGCGCACTTCTCAATCGAAGATTCCTTTGATGGACTTAAAATATGGCAACATTGATAACCGGAATTGCCAAATTAACAGCTCACTTTAGTTTTGGGCGTACAGGTTGGCTACAATCTATGAGTTGTACATCAGAAGCAAACGCTCGCTCGGCTCGGCACAGCGTGGACGGAGTTTGGAGCGACAATAGTCGACGAGCTGAGCTGAAAACAGCCCAACCTGATTCATAAGACATGATTGACTGAGTGCAAAAGGGAGGCCTGAAAGTGTGACATCGAACCTCCAAATTTTCGGAGCAAATTCTCTTAATGTAGACGCGGCTTCAATTGACCAGGTTTTGCGCACTTCTCAATCGAAGATTCCTTTGATGGACTGAAAATATGTCAACAGTGATAATGGAATTTCCTAATTAACCGCTCACTTTAATTTGGGGCGAACAGGTTGCTACAATCCGTGCGTTGTACATCAGAAGCAAACGATCAGCGTGGACCGAGTTCGATTCTGATGTACAACGCACGGATTGAAGCAAACCTGTGCTCCGAAGAGCGACAATAGTCGCCGAGCTGAGCTGCGAACAGCCCAACCAATAGACTAAGTGCACAAGGGAACCCCGAAAGTGTGACATCGAACCTCCAAATGTTCGGAGCAAATTCTTTCAAGTTTCAATTGACCAGGTTTTGCGCACATTGCTTCTCAAACGAAGATTCCTTTGATGGACTTAAAATATGGCAACACTGATAACGGGAATTTCCAAATTAACCTCTCACTTTAATTAAACTAGATTACAGGCCTAAAGATCAGAAGCCGCCATAATGACAAATGATGAACATTGATATCGAATTAATATGGAGAGCAGCGTATAATTCCCTATCTCTCTTTCGAACCGAAAAAACACGTATTTTCCGGTGTCCGTTAATTGACGTTCGGACTATGGCTCTATTAGAGAAGTAGCGTTTCTTACGGTATGAAGGACACGTCACGGATTTTTGTGATTTGTCCTGGAGAGTACGATTTTACGAGCCCGAACGCTTGGAATGCTGCCGCGGATTAGACTATTAGACGTCTAACGGTCAAATGGAGCGTAACTCCCAACCAATTTTTAAAATTATTCTTTAGAAAAAAAAAAAGGGAGGAAACATGAAAATTATAATTCAAGGAACAGTCGTGGACGGCCTAAGGCGAAGCCGAGGAAACGGCATAAAACAGAAGACCTCCCGACAATATTTAAGAAAGAGAGGAGTTTTATTTAAGTACATGTGAGTTTACCAGAAAAACACGCATGCGCGAGCATTCATGTATTTTTAGTTCCCGCGTTTTTCAAACATTGAGATTTGCCTAAATTCACACTAACACGAGGGGTTGCTCCTGTCGCAAGGAAAGCTCGTTTGATTTTTTTCCCCTCTCCAAACGAGCTCTTCATGCGATAGGAAAAAATCACCCCCTCTTGCTATCAAACTAGTTTGAATTCAGGCAAATCTCAATGATGAATTTTTGAAAAAACGCGGGAACTAAAAACACATAAATGCTCGCGCATGCGCATTGTTATGGCATCGTAAAGTCACATTTTCGATTTTTGCTCAACGCGTAAAAACGGGTGGATACGCGTTAACGGGTAGCATTACGAAACCCCCGTTTCTCGCCTCTTTTCAACTTTTTGTTATCAAACTAGTTTGAATTCAGGCAAATCTCAATGATGAATTTTTAAAAAAAACGCGGGAACTAAAACACATGAATGCTCACGCATGCGCATTGTTATGGCATCGTAAAGTCACATTTTCGATATTTGCTCAACGCGTAAAAACGGGTGGCAACGCGTTAACGGGTAGCATTACGAAACCCCCGTTTCTCGCGTCTTTTCAACTTTTTGTTATCATACTACTAGTTTGAATTCAGGCAAATCTCAATGATGAATTTTTGAAAAAAACGCGGGAACTAAAAACACATGAATGCTCGCGATGCGCTTTGTTATGGCATCGTGAAGTCACATTTTCGATTTTCGCTAAACGCGTAAAAACCGGTGGCAACGCGTTAACGGGTAGCATTACGAAAGCCCCGTTTCTCGCGTCTTTGTAATTTCTTGTTATCAAACTACATAGTTATAATTCAGGCTCTCAATGATTAATTTCAAAAAAAAACGCGGGAACTAAAAACACATGAATGCTCGCGCATGCGCATTGTTATGGTATCGTAAAGTCACGTGCACCCGCCTCAACGCGTAAAAACGGGTGGCAACGCGTTATCGGGTGGCATTACGAAACCCCCGTATTTCGCGTCTTTTCAACTTCTTCAAAGCATTGTGAAACCCTCCATGTCTCTAGAAAAGGATCTTCCAAAAAAGATGAAAAACCGATTAGTGATGTATTCCAATCACGAGGTTGTCAGTGGTGCCGGCCGGCCGTCCACCCTCCTTCCGACCTAGAGTCACCTTCTTTCAAGAACACTCCACGGCCGCAATTTTCATCCCATTTTCTCCAAATTTTGACATAATCTTCCTTCATAGAAAAATTCGAAGTGTTCTCGACTAGTAGGTGCTTTTCTTCTAAAAACTAAAATTTTTTAGGGCTCGTAAAACGTAACTAAGTTATTAATAATCTTTTTCACAACTAATGAAAGGTGACCACAAAATAGTGAAGGACATAACCAATTTTCAATAAATAGTTGCTTAACCGTGAAAAATTATAATAATTTTAAATTCCTCATGATTATTATTTTTAAAATCCTTTACGAAAGTGAAAATTACAACTTTGTAAACTTGAAAATAGTTAACAGGTTTCAAAACGTTTTTAGAATAATTATTTTTCAGATATTAAAATATGAAATAATTGATTTGAAATGTTAACAAAAGCAATGGATAATGGTGTTTCCGGGAAGCTATTAATTTTGAATTTAATTAAATAGAGAAGATGGAAAGTTTATATGTTTTGTTGTTAATAAAGTAGGAATAATGTTTATAAGCTGTTGTGCCCGTTGTCCACGTCCATTAATAAACCTTTAAGCCATTCGTCATTGATCATTCTTCGCTAACAGATGTTTGCGAAGAGGATTGATGAGAGAGGAGTTCGATATAAGGACCGCATTCGAGGACGTATCTTGATGAGAAAGATTCGATTTATGTTTGACTTGGGTTAATTGACAATAAAACCTCAGGGAGGATGTTTATCGTCTATTGTGACGGAGTTAAACAAAAGATTCGGGAACTCAGGGACCCTATTAGCCGACGTACAGCGAAAAAAAAAACTTGCTCTTCATAATCGAGAAGTTTCGCCTATGACAAACTGCTGGGACCTTCGGAGAACTCGAGTCTTTCATCTTCCAGCAGGATTTATGCGAGTAGAGCGTGTGCCGTGGATACATTTGTTAAAAACCCTATAGGAAAGGTTAAAGGGTCGTGACGTGTTTGGGATAGGAGAGGCGCCAATCAAGAATACATACACGAAACTCTGTTAATTATTTTTTTTCTTAAAATAATAGCCATTTAAAGCTCACGGTTTGGGAACGAAAGAAAAATCGGATGGCCATGAAAGATCGGCAGTTAACTCTGCTAGTGCCCTCTACCTCAAAAATCGCCGATGGAAGAAAACAACTGGGCAAACGACTAGGCCAGTCAGTTATGCAGTCAGCAGAACAGTCGTTGAATCTCCAGCTAAACAGTAGTCAGGTCGTCAGGTGAGCAGTCGGTTGATCTTTAGATATTCGCTGCTTCTGCTGCTAAAATGACATACAGATTTGGCCGTGTTGTTGGCCAAGAAGCATAAATTTGGGTCATAGGTTAAAGTGGCGGGCCAAATTGAGAAGCATGAATTTCGAGCCGTTGGCCGCCACTTGCCAAAAGATCAGTTGCAGTTGCTTAATCGTCAGTAAAATAGTCGCTGAATCTCCAGCTAAACAGTAGTTAGGTCGACAGTTAACAGTCGTTTGATCTTTAGCTAGTCGCTGCTTCTGCTGCTAAAATGAACATACAGATTGGCCGTGTTGTTGGCATGAAGCATAAATTTGGGTCATTGGCTTAAAGTGGCGGGCCAAATTGAGTAGCATGTATTTCGAGCCATTGCCCGCCACCTGCCAAAAGATCAGTTGCAGTTGCTTAATCGTCAGTAAAATAGTCGCTGAATCTCCAGCTAAACAGTAATTAGGTCGACAGGTAACAGTCGTTTGATCTTTAGCTAGTCGTTGCATCTGCTGATAAAATGAAATACAGATTTGGCCGTGTTGTACGCAAAGAAGCATAAATTTGGTCATTGGCTTAAAGTGGCGAGCCAAATTAAGAAGCATGAATTTCGAGCCGTTGGACCCCACCTGCCAAAAGATCAGCTGCAGTAGGGTTGCAAATCCACTATCTTCACTTTCGCATTGTGGAGCTCAAACACCAAGGAATGCAGCCAGAATGCTTCAATTTGGGAATCGAACGACCCTTCCACCAGAGAATAAAAGGACGATGCCAAAGAGAATGGCTTCATGCAAAAAATACGGCAGCTGAACTTTTGGCTGGTGGCAGACAACGGCACGAAATTCATGCTTCTCAATTCCGCCTCAAAAACCCCATGATTGCAAACAGCCAACGACCCAAAATCCATCAGTTTGTTCATTTCAGCAGCAGAACGCCTGGAATCTCAAGCATTACGGGAAACACTGGGAAAAAATCAGGCCATTCTTTTCATTCCCCTAATGAACGTGATGATTATGAACAATATTTTTGCACAATGGCTCGCCTTTCACGTTGAATTCCGAAACGTATGACAATGATACTTCGGATAGAAATTAGAGGGTCCCGGATGGCCTCGCGCGGGCGATAATAGCTAAGACCTTTTTACGTATGACACAATATAATTTCGAAATTTCGATTGCAGCCAATATTTCTGGAATAAGTTCGATTTATAATTTCGAAATTTCGATTGCATTACAGAAAACACTGGGAAAAAATCAGGCCATTCTTTTCATTCCCCTAATGAACGTGATGATTATGAACAATATTTTTGCACAATGGCTCGCCTTTCACGTTGAATTCCGAAACGTATGACATGATACTTCGGATAGAATTAGGGTCCCGGATGGCCTCGCGCGGGCGATAATAGCTAAGACCTTTTTACGTATGACAATATAATTTCGAAATTTCGATTGCAGCCAATATTTCTGGAATAAGTTCGATTTAAAGTCCACCCAGAAGAAAAAAACCGTTTATTCTACTTTATGTGAAATTATATAATCCTTTTGATGTTACGTGTCTAATATGAACGTTAAACTCTACTCGTGTTTCTCCTCACGATTTCTTAAACCCTTTATAATCAACCCCGGGATGCAATTACCTACTCAAAAACATTTTTTTATCTAAATAAAGGAAGGACCTTCCTCGAGACGTGGGCGGGGTACCCGGCAGGACCTCGGTCTCAAGGTTAACTCAATTAAAGACTTTTTCCATTGTTTCGAAAAAGGGGAATCCGCGAGATTCTTCTTCGGGGAAAGATTAAACGACGACTAAGTCCATAAATTCAAGCATCCAAACGACGGAATTAACTCGAAATGTGTATTATGACTCATTAAAATATTTTGCATTAAATACTAACACATTTATAAGACAAAAATGCCTCAAATTAAGTAAAGTACTGGTTTGAAGAGCTTCCACGGAAATTCCTTAAGTGAAGTAACAATATAGGAGGGGAAGTATATGGGATGGAGAAGTATATAGGAGGGGGAAGTATAACGGAGGAGACGTAAACGGAGGGGGAAGTATATGGAGAGGAAGTATAACAAAGGGGGAAGTATATGGGGAGGAAGTATAACAAAGGGGGAAGTATATGGGAGAGGAAGTTAACAAAGGGGAAGTATATGGGAGGAAGTAGTAACAAAGGGGAAGTATAGGGAGAGGAAGTATAACAAAGGGGGAAGTATAAGAGAAGGGAAGTATAAGGTAGGGGAAGAATAAGGAGGGGGGAAGTTTCAATTTTTTTTTCGAAAATTTTCAGTTTTTTTTTTTTCAAAAATTTTCGAAGTATTTTTTTGTCAAATTTTCGAAGTTTTTTTGTCAAAAAATTTTTTAAGTTTTTGAAAAATTTTCAAAGTTCTTTTTTCCAAAAAATTTTTCGGGTTTTCCTTTATTTTCGATTTTTTTGTTGTTTTCTGAAAAATTTTTTAAGTTCTTTTTTTTCCAAAATTTTTTTTAAGTGTCAAGGTAGAAATAATGGGCTCTTTGGCCTAGGGATGTGCCTCTCGTAATGGGTGGAAGTATGAAATTCTACCTACTAAAAAATTATTAAAAAGTGGCAATTTTTTACTAAAAATTCTAAAAAAATATAAGGAGTAATTGGTAAAAATTTGGTGAAAATCGGATTAACCGGCCACAGCGAATTTTTTAAAATTTCAAAGACATATCTCCGCCATTTTTTCGAAATTCAAAAATCGCCCTCGTTACATTCTTCTTCACCGGCTAAAGAAATTTGTGTAAAAATTTGGTGAAAATCGGTTGAAAACTGGCCGTAAAGTGTTCCGGAAAAATGCTACGGCCGGCCGGCACCACTGACAAAGATCAGATTGGTAAAGATCAATATTCGATTTGACCCTCCGGGGTCTGAAAGACCCTTCCCCAAAACCCGACGTCGAGGGTATCACAATAACTTCTTTAAGGAAGTTAAAGGGAAAAAACTCAACTTAATGAACAAGCGGGATTAATATTTTATTCAATTAATAAAGAAAATTGTGTTAAATTGTGGGTGTCTGACAAAAACGTCCATTAGCTAATGTGTGATCAAACGCGATGGGCGACAGTACTAAGTTGATGGGTTGCATTTACAAATTTTCTCTTTTCATAGGTCTCGACCCATGTTTGGACTTAAAAAAATGGAAATCCCGATTATCTTTGATGGTTGGCATTTTCATTTTGTTGACCTCTTCAGTTCCCTATTTGTGCGAAGCCTTTGATTATTATTTTGCCTCCTTCGGCGCGGAGCAGCGTTTTGAACACGGTGGGAATGACGACCGCGTTTTTGTGCTGCTATTTTACCGGTTTTTGGGTCCGTGGATATCTTGACAGCATCATTTTTATTGATATTGTTTTACTAAATATTTAGACGTCAATAGAATTAAACGAAAATCCACCAGATATCAGATCTTTGTTCTTTTTTTATATTCGATAATACCGGGATCATCGATGGATGTTTCGAAATTTATTACGACGGGTACAGCATCGGATATATTCTGGACCACGCTAGGTATTTTTATGTGACGCAGTATTTATGCCTGGTCGACCTACTCAGGGTGAGATTTGAAGCAATTAATCAAATGATAAATCACGTAACTCAAAACCGCCGAACGTATTCATTAAAGCGTTTGATTCATGATATGATCGAAGTGCACATGAGGCTCCGACGGTTGGCCATTTCGTTGAACTATTACTGGGGGTTTCAAATAGTAGTTGTAGTCATCGGTGGGATTACGGCCGAAATTTACGTCATGAATATGATCGGAAGTACGGTCAGAGATGCCTGGCTTCTCCACATAAGCTTCACAGGATTGAAAGTCCTCATCCTTATTTATATTTGCGAAATCACCTCCTATAACGTGAGTCCTTTCTATAAATACCGCAATAAATAACGCATTACAGGCGAACGAAACAGCATCGCTTTTACATCGTTTTATGCAAAGTAACACAGGCAAAGGATTGGAAACTTCGGGAATTTTATATTCCCTGCACTTCTTACATGAAAAATAAGCTTTTCAGCTCTCGGATTTGTACCGATTAATTTTCTTCTAACTCAGGTAATTTATGATAATGAATCTTAAAGGACGAAAACTAATTTCTTTTCCTTTTAGTTTATTGCACCAATTATTTCATTCGGAGCAGTCAATCAAGCCGTCAAGCAGAAAAATGTTTCAGACAATAATTTACTAACAATACAATAAACCGATTGTAAACTTTCGAATCTAATTAAACATAAAAAAAAACCTTTTATTATCTTATTTTTATTTTTTTACGTTTTGCGACTTCCATTTAAGAACAGCCACTAAAAGAAATACGGTTGAGCGATTATCAACAGTTCTATTTGTAATTAAGAACGGCCTCTAAAAGGAAATTTTCATAGAATCAATTTCTTTCTACGACTTTTGTTCTTTTCAGACGAATTACATATAACGGTTTGAGAACGTTTATAGGCGAAATGAAGCATATTTAGACGAATTAGAACATTTGGAGAAAATTTTTAGACGAATTAGAAGGTTTTGAGACAAATCAGAACCTATTTGAGCGTTTTACAAATCAGAAGGATTTGAGACAAATTAGAACATATTTAGACAAATCAGAAGGATTTGCGACAAATTAGAACATATTTAGAACGTATTAGACAATCAGAAGGATTTGAGACAAATTAGAACATTTTAGAAGGTTTTTAGACAAATCAGAAGGATCTGACGCAAATTAGAACATATTTAGACAAATCAGAAGGTTTGAGTCAAATTAGAACATTTTTAGAACGTTTTTAGACAAATCAAAAGGATTTGAGACAAATTAGAACATTTAGAACGTTTTTAGACAAATCAGAAGGATATGAGACAAATTAGAACATATTTAGAACGTTTTTAGACAAATCAGAAGGTTTTAGACAAATTAGAACATATTTAGAACGTTTTTAGACAAATCAGAAGGATTTGAGACAAATTAGAACATTTAGGGAACGTTAATAGACAAATCAGAAGGATTGGCGACAATTAGAACATATTTAGAACGTATTTAGACAAATCAGAAGGTTTTAGACAAATTAGAACATATTTAAAACGTTTTTAGACAAATCAGAAGGATATGAGACAAATTAGATTTTAACGTTTTTAGACATATCAGAAGGATCTGACGCAAATTAGAACACATTTAGACAAATCAGAAGGATTTGAGACAAAAAAAACATTTAGGGAACGTTTATAGGCGAAATTAAGGCATCCGTGAGACCGGCCTCACTTTTCTGCGAAAGCTAAAATTAATTAGTATTTTTTCCATAGTCATTATCGCTTGTTTTGCATGAACCTAAAATAGAATACAGCTTTCGCTTAGTATTTTAAAAATTTATCCATTCTCTCGTTCTATGCCATGATGCAGCATTTTCGCCATTTTCTCTTCTAATCATTTAATTTTAAGAAAAAAACAAGGAAAAAAATTTAAGATGTGAGAATATCAAGGACATTTGGAGTCTCTGCATGTCCTTTTGCTATATAAAGTCCAAAAAAACCTGTTCGGGCCAAAATAAAAGAAATTAATGTGCCATTAATTACACCAACATGTGATTGTTATTGCTTTGATGCTAAATTTATAACTATTACTGGGAATGTAAAAAAAAAAGTTCAAGCTAATAAAAACCCTTTTCGGATCTTCTAATCAGCTTTGTTTATTCATACGGTCAACACGCCTAAAACTCTTGAGCGGCCTCGAATGCTAATTCTACAATGGACAAATCCCCTAATGAACGGTGTGAGTAGTCCGTGGTTTTTATGAATGAAAAAAAATCCAGATCTTTATCTTAGGTGATGAATTCGGATCATTAAGCTCCGATGTTTTTTTTTCTTCACCGAGATTTATTATCGAAGTTTCTGTTTTATTTCTGGATTTCTCAATCGTCAAAATCCAGTTTCCTACTCTCGACCTCCTAAATTGCCACCATTAATTTCTTTTAACTTTATATTGGTACAATCGCCTGAAATTGCAGTACATAAATCATAAATTTCTTCAAGTTTCTTGATAATATCATTTCATGGGTTTAATCTATTTTAAAAGAATGTTCAAAAAGGTCAGGCTTCACCGGCTAAAGAAATTTGTATGAAAAATTAGTGAAATCGGTAGGTAGAAATAATGGGATTTTGCCAAAGAGAGGTCTCTCTCGTTAGGCGTGGAATGGAATTTCTCCCTACTGAAATGATAATTGATGGAAAAAAAATGATACTTTTTTTTACACCAAAAATTCAAAAAATATAAGGAGTAATTGGTGAAAATATGGTGAAAATCGGACCAACTGTTCGGCCGCAACGAATTTTTTAAAATTTCAAACAGACATTCATCCATTTTTTCGAAATTTGGTGAAATCGGTTGAAAACTGTGGCCGAAAAGTGTTCCGGAAAATGCTACGGCCGGCCGGCACCGGAGACAAAGTTGAGATCGGTAAAGATCAATTTGATTTGACCCTCCGGGGTCTGGAAGACCCTTTCCCAAAACCCGACGTCGAGGGTATCACAATGACTTCTTAAGGAAGTGAAAATTTGGGAAATAAGGAAGAAAATGCAATCGGTACTTTTCCTGAGGATTTTTCCTGACACCCCCCCCCCCACATCCCTTTAAGGAAGTGAAAATTTGGGAAATAAGGAAGAAATGCAATCGGTACTTTTCCTGAGGATTTTTCCTGACACTCCCCCCCCCCCCCCCACATCCCTTTAAGGAAGTGAAAATTTGGGAAATAAGGAAGAAAATGCAATCGGTACTTTTCCTGAGGATTTTTCTGGCACTCCCCCCCCCCCCCCCCCTCCGGGGACACTAGAGCCTTATATACTTTTTAAAAAAAATGATGACAAAGACCTTTCCTTTTGCCATTTTAAGTCAATTTTACATTTCTGTCGTACCCTTTTAGATAAAAAAAAACTGCTCGGTCGGACGATTTATAAAATCAGAATCTACATTGTTTTAGTCGACATAAGATCTTTCACACACGAATTGCTTTATCATCTTTTGTTTGACTCGCGGTTTTCAGTCAAAGACTTGCAGTTAAAAAAAAGAGGAAAACTGTGTAATCATTGACCTTTTGAAACTAAGTGGGAACCCTTGTAGAATGAATTTCGATTTTTTTTCTTCCTCTCCAGTATCTACTTAGTTTTTTGCCTGTTGACACGTCGCTACGTGACAGGATTGTTGAGGTCAAGGGTTACGCTTTGTCAACCGTTAAATAACAGCCCTTTATCACATGAATGAAAAAAAAAAATTCTTTTTTTCTTAAGAATGAAGTTAATTTAAGTATTTCCGGCCACCTTAAGTGGATCGATAAAATTCAAAGACGAGCTTTCACTTCTTTGATCTTTTTCTATCATTTACTAACGCTAGAAAACGAACCATACTACTTTCATTTTATTTTTTATTATAAAAAATCTTTAAGGGTAAACTTACATAATCGTATCATCGGAATTTAAACAGGTGGATATAAAATAAAATTACAAACGAGTTAAGTGACGTAAAAAACCGAGATGAAAATAGTAGAAATCGAAAAAAATTGGTAAATAAAGTTATTTAATTAAATGAGATTTTTATGGGCCTTTACATAAGAAAAGTTAACTGATAAAAGTTACTGATAATCGATTCGGTTTTTTTCGCTGTCAAGTTTTCCCTGTAATTTAATTTAAAGTTTGCAGTAAAAAAAGGCACCAAAAAAAAATTCCAAAAAACCAAATGACCTGTTTCCATTTCCCAATTCTATTAATTCAACATTCTCGCAAGATATGAGTTACTCGCTTCTGCGTATCTGTTACCATGAGAACATGTGGTTAACGTCTTTCCCGAGTTTTTTAGGGGTTTTTTTACCCTTGCTAATTGATATTTCTTACATCCTACTTCCTTTTTTGATTATTTGTAAAAGATAAAAGTTAATTATGTCGATTAAAAAGAGGTAGACATTGAATATATCCATAATGGTAATAGTACGGATATAGCTATGAAGACTTGTCTTGCTTTGGCGTCTCAAATAATGAATGAAAACAGGCAATTAAGTTTCCTTTTTTAAACAAATAATTCTGATTATTCATAGCGACCTAGAGAACGTACTTACCGGGATTAGGAGAGTTTTCCTGGTGAATTGGCTGAAAAACCCGGAGTTTTTATCGCTAAATATGCAAAAAAAAGAAACTTTCGATATGATTTTCAGCATTTTTCCTGGGTTTTTTGGACAAAAAAACAACTTTTACCAGGATTTTTGCGAGTTTCTTAGTTTTTTGGACCGAAAAACCAGCATTACAAATTTTCTGATGTTTTCTAACAATTTAGGGAGGGAAAATCATATTATTGGGCTTCCGGTAGTTTTCCTCGGTTATTAGGATGGGAAACTCCCCATTTTCTGAGTTTCAACCGTTTATAAGCTCGATATGCTAAAAAAGGACCTTTTAACCGGATTTTGGGTTTTTACCGGCTTTTTGACCAAGAAAACAACCTTGTAACGGATTTTTGGCAGCTCTCAAATTTTTCGACCAAGAAAACAGTTTACAAAATTTTCTTTAGTTTTCCTAACTATTTAGGGAGGGAAAAAATATTTATTGGGCTTCCGGTAGTTTCCTCGGTTATTAGGATAGGGACCTCCCAATTTTTCAGAGTTTCAACCGTTTTATGCCTACGCTCGATATGCCGAAAAAGAACCCTTTTAACCGGATTTTCGGGTTTTTTCCTGGCTTTTTGACCAAAAAAAAAAAAAACAACTTTGCACAGGATTATTGGAAGTTTCTTAGTTTTTGGACCGAGAAACCAGCTATACAAAATTTCTGAAGTTTTCCTAACTATTTAGGGAGGTAAATCATATTATTGGGCTTCCGGTAGTTTTCTCGGTTATTATGGGAAACTCCCAATTTTTCTGAGTTTCAACCGATTTATACGCTTTATATGCCTAAAAAGGACCCTTTTATCCGGATTTTGGGGTTTTTCCCGGCTTTTTGACCAAGAAAATAACTTTGTACAGGATTTTTGGGGGCTTCTTAATTTTTCGACCAAGAAAACAGCTTTACAAAATTTTATGTGGTTTTCCTAACTATTTAGGAGGGGAAATCATATTTATGGGGCTTTCAGTAGTTTTCCTCGGTTATTACAATAGGAAGCTCCCAATTTTTTGAGTTCAACCATTTTTTACGCCGATATGCCAAAAACCCTTTTGGGCTCCGAAAAAGGACCCTTTTAACGGGATTTTCGGTTTTTCCGGCTTTTTGACCAAAAAACAACTTTACAGGATTTTTGGGAGGTTCTAAAATTTTTCGACCGAGAAACCAGCTTTACAAAATTTTCGGTAGTTTTCCTAACCACGTTTTCCTAAGCTCCGAATTTTTCTGAGTTTTAACCGTTTTATACGCTCGATATACCGAAAAAAGGACCCTTTTAACCGGATTTTCGGGTTTTTTTTTCGGCTTTTTGACCAAGAAAACAACTTTGTACAGGATTTTGGGAGTTTTCTTGGTTTTTTGTCCGATATTAAATTTTCAGACATTTTTTCGAGGTTGAGAAGCCCTCTTTTTGGAGTTTATACCAATTTTCTCGCTCAGAAGAAAGAAAGAAAATAGTCCTTTTTGACAAAGAACGCTTTTGTAAACGTTTTCTCAACCTTATACCGAAAAAAAAAAACCTTTATTATCGGATTTACGGAAGATTTCCTCCATTATATCAAAACCCTGTTTTCTACGGTTTTTCGTGCGGAAAAACCATGTTTTTAACCAAATTTTAGGAAGTTTTCTTCAATTTTTAGAATGAAAACTCTCTTTGTAACAGATTTTTGTCGTTTTCCTTAGTCTTCCGGCCAGGAAACTCTTTTTATATCAGATTTTAGGCATTATTCCCACAATTTTAAAAGAAGAAACGATAAAAAAAAGAAAAAAGCGATTAAGATCTTTGACAGCACGATGGACTATATTTGATGTGCCTAATAGCTAATCCAATTTTCAACGGAGTTTCCAGCAGAAAGGTTTGATGTGACGTAAGCGATATGCTGAATGATCTCGTTTTAAATACAGACGTCTCCCACTCCGCGTTAAGAAAGGACAATTGATTCTATTAATTACATTAAAAGGTCGCCGACCTAACAACAATAACCTAAAAGCAATTAGTGTACACAGGTTAGCGGTTCGTTTACAGTTAAAAGGGGGGAAGGGCTTTTCAATGGATTCTATCGGAGAGGATATGCAAATAGAATTGTTTCTATGCAGCAAAAACGGTCCTCACTAAATCTAGAGACCGGTTCTACACACGTACAACTCCGCACGTTTGTTCAATAAGTGTCTCCAAGACATTCAATGCCTTTTATGTGTGAATTAATATAATGACCTCTTTTGAAGGGAGGATTGTCCGCCTGGAATTGGGCCAGTAGAGACGATTTTCAACCTGTTGAGAAAACGAACGAGGAAGAAATCTTAGTTGAAAATTTGTTTATTGCATCCCAGGGGTGTGAAAAGAGGGGTCAAGGGAGTCTATAACAAAGGGCCGACAAAGAATGTCTCGACTATCCAACGCTACCATATAAAGTCTACCCCCACCAGTAATAAGGTGTAAATTCGCATTATTTATATGTCCCGAGAAGGCGGCCTTGTTTACAAGGACTATTAAATCAATTCGATCGCCATCATTTATCAATTATCTAAACGAGTGTGGATATCGGGTTTTGCAGTAGCATTCACAATAGTGTGAAACTCCTTAATAGGCTTTTACCACCATCGAATCTTGAGGAACAATACGGGAGAACACCGTTCAACATAACTCATTTCAACCTAAAGCAGTTGAACATAAAAATCTGTAGTTCACCCATATTGAACATGAAGCTCTCAAAAGTTCAAAAATTTTGAGCATAATTTCAACATAAAGCGTTTCGCTAGAACGACTTAGATAAATGCAAGTCGACATAAAAAAAAGTGCAAGTCACCATAACGCTTTTCACCATAAAAGCCTCTCTTTAAACTTTTTGTTTCGCCATAAAACTGTTTCTGTCGTTTGGGCATAATACATCTAACCATAAACTAGGGAAAGCGAAAGAGCAAGCCCCTACTTTCGACGTATAAAACGCGATTATGGCAAAACGACAAAAACCTTAATACTTGGCAGTTCACCATAATGCAATTCAACATAAAGCATCTCACCATAAACTAGGAAAAGCAATCAGGCAGCCAATGGGATCAGCTCGTTTTATGACACAAGGGGGTTAAATTTTTTCCTCTAGCGAGGATGTGCGAATTGCATTGTAGTAAACTGTCAATTCTTTCGTTTCGCCATAATCGCGTTTTAAACGGCGAAAATATGCTTGCTCTTTCGCTGTCCCTTGTTTATGGTGAGATGTTTTATGCCCAACGACAGAAACAGCTTTATGTCAAAACGACAAGTTCTTAAAAATGAAAGTTTCCTTTATGTTCAACAGCGTTATGTTGAAACGACAAGTATTTCTCTTCTTTATGGTGAGATGTATTATGTTCAAATGCATTATGGTGAACGTTTTTGATTATTTCTTTATGTTGAGTAGCAGATTTTTTATGGTGAACGCTTGCACGCGATTTCTGCTATTTTATGGTCAAATGCATTATGGCGAACCGCATTATGTCGACACGTATTCACACGAACAATACTTGTAGTTCCAAAATGTCAACTGTTCTTTTAAACTTTTAGACTTTAATTAAACACCTCCTAAATGAGGAAAGCCCCGGAATAATTCCCTCATTTATTGTTTCAAACGGAGAAAGTAAAAAAAATGGGACTTCATTTTTTCCTCTTTTCCACCCTAACTCAGGGGCTTTTATCGAGCGTTTACGTTTTATCACAAGCGGGCACTTCGATAATTCATTCGGTGATTCATGGAGACAAAAAAGGCCATTTATAAATCGAATATTTTTGTTTTACTATCCGTAAATTCTCCTTAGTAGGTGCCGTTTCGAGTTTCTCATTGTAATCACACTGAATAGTTGGGTTCCTACTGATTGCATAATTTCCGAAACATCATCCGTCTGTTGTCACCCATTTGAATTGAAATATGGCCAGACGTTTTAATCATGGAAATGCACTAGGATTGCAATAATTTGTTTATAAATAAATATTTTTAAAAGTCTTAATTTCCTCTACGTCGGTTTTTGAGGGAAGGGTCTTCAGACCCTGAGGGTCAATTCGAATATTGATCTTTACCAATCTCAACTTTGTCAGTGGTGCCGGCCGGCCGTAGCATTTTTCCGGAACACTTTCGGCCACAGTTTTCAACCGATTTTCACCAAATTTTCGAAAAAATGGATGAATGTCTGTTTGAAATTTTAAAAATTCGTTGCGGCCGAACAGTTGGTCCGATTTTCACCATATTTTCACCAATTACTCCTTATATTTTTTACGAATTTTTGGTGTAAAAAAAGTATAAAAAGTAAAAAAAAAAAAAAAAAAAAAAAAAAAAAAAAAAAAAAAAAAAAAAAAAAAAAAAAAAGTATCATTTTTTTACATCAATTTCATTTTAGTAGGGAGAAATTTCATACTTCCACGCCTAACGAGAGGGACCTCTCTTGGGCAAAAATCCCATTATTTCTACCTTGACATTATTAGAAATTAGAGAAAAAAAGCGCAAATTTAAAAAAGAAAACTCGGAAAATTTGTCCAAAAAAAAGTTGAAAAATTTTTCAACAAAAAAAATTAAAAACATTTTCGGAAAAAAAAACTTCCCCCACCTTTATACTTTCCCTCTCTCATACTTCCCCCACCGTTATACTTCCCTCTTTAATACATCCCCTCCTATTTTTACTTCTCTTTAAGGAAGTTTCGTTGGAAGCTCTTCTAACTAGTACTTTTTTTTTTTTCGGAAAAACTGCTCCCTAAGCCGTGTAGAGATATCCGAAATAACGATAATGAGCTTTCGTAAAAACTTTTTCGATGATTTTAGTGCCCAAATATAGGAAACTACTTTTAGACATCTTATCTCTCTGTCTAACAAATGTCCGATCGTTCGATAGTAAGGATGGAAATAATTAAATTGCCATTTTTTGAGGACTTTTTTTTTCTCCTGGACGATTCTTTTTTAAATTTACACTTCCAAAATATTCGGCCTCCGTTTATCGGGAGAGCTAATGAGTGGAGTCTGAATTCCAGCGGTCGGACCAAAAGGGGCGACGACTGATTTTCCCACTATTACCACGGAAAAAAAAAAATACGGAATAGAAAAGGTCAGAGCACCCGACTTCTAAATTAAAATCTCGTAAAAACAAAAGAAGAAAAAATTACTTCTCGTATACCGTTAGAAGAAAGGATGAATCGTAAAAATTAGATAAGCCAGACTTTATAGCAAGACCTTGCGTAGACAATCCTGGAAATTGCGCAATCTTCCAAAAGACAGGTACTTGCCAACTATTGAAGGAAACGCATATTATAAAAGAAATATTGAATATTTTCACACTCGAAATCAACACAAAAAGCCAATAAAACAGTCACCAAGATAAAAAAAAACCCTTCCTTATTATAAATACCGTTTCTAAATATATTTCTGTATTAAATATAAATTTAAAACACCCTAAGATTCTTGAATGTTTTATTTTCTAAATAATGAGTCACTTTATAATTTGCAACCGACGAATGAATAGTTAAAAAGCCAACTACGGGGACGTTTGTCAATTTAAGAGGTTCAAAGGAATTTAGATTAAAAAAAATATGTGTGAAGGATAAATAAAAAAAAGGAGGAAACGGCAGGAAAGGAGGCAGAAAACGGGTCGATCCGACATCTTCATCTGTGTGTTTAAAGAGTGGGGGGAATGACCTTGAACAGTGAACCGACTTTTTGACACCTCGGAGAGTGGGGGTTACCACAGTCTTTGCACCGAATGAGGCGTTTTCTTCACATTTTTGGCTGTAAACACCTTTTAGTACATTTTTGGGCTCTTTTCAAAGCTTTTAAGCACTATTTGCAGTTTTGTGGTATTTCAACGGGATTTCTAGACATGTTTCTCATTTCCTCGTTCTACAAACCCCACTTTTCACCGTTTTTCCAAGCATTTTTCCCGATTTTTTAGGAGTTTCTCGGTTACTTCAACCGATAAACCCCAAAATTTCAGATTTTAAGACTTTTTAAACCTCGTTTTAAGCAAGAGCTATTTGTCATAAAAACCCCCTGTTACCCGTTCAGGCGTACTTTAGTCTTTAGTCTGATATACTACTTTTTAGCCCCATTTTCGAAGTTTATCTCAATTTTAGGTCAAAAAAATCCCATTTTGGCAAAATTTTACCTGGATCACCGTTTTTAGGCGTTTTCTCATTTTTTGACCTATAAACCCACTTTTGCCCGGATTTCAAGCATTTCCTCGACTTTCAGACGTTTTCCTCCGTTTTTTTCAACCATTAAACCCCAAAATTGAGGACTTTTAGAATTTTTTTTCACCGCATTTTAAGCGATATTTCAGTTATTTGTCATAGAAACCCCCTGCTTACCCGTTCCGGCGTACTTTAGTCTGATATACTCCTTTTTAGCCCCATTTTCGAAGTTCTATCTCAATTTTTAGGACAAAAAATCCCATTTTGGCAAGATTTACCAGGATACCCATGTTTAGGCGTTTTTCTAATTTTTTTCGTCCTACAAACCCCACTTTTGCCTAGATTTTCAATCATTTCCCTCCACTTTTCAAGCGTTTTCTCCTTTTTTCACCAATAAACCAAAAAATTGTGGACTTTTTTTAAATCCCATTTTGGCAAGGTTTTACCAGGATTACCCCTGTTTTGGTGTTTTCTCATTTTTTTCGTTCTAAACCCCACTTTTGCAAGGATTTTAAGCATTTCCCTCGATTTTTAGGGCGTTTTCCTCCATTTTTTCAACCAATGAACCCCAAAATAGTAAACTTTTTTCAAATCCCATTTTGGCAAATTTATCATGATTACCAGGGTTTTTGGCGTTTTCTCATTTTTTCGTTCTATAAACCCCACTTTTGCCTGGATTTTCAAGCATTCCCTCGATTTTTCAGGCGCTTTACCTCCGTTTTTTCAACCAAAAACCCCAAAATTGTGGACTTATTTGAAATCCCATTTTAGCTCGTTTTTCAAAGCTCTATCTCAATTTGGGTAAAAAATCCCATTTTGGCAAGATTTTACCAGGATTACCAGTGTTTTTGCCATTTTTATAATTTTTTTTTCTATAAACCCACTTTTGCCTTGATTTTCAAGCATTTCCCTCGTTTTTTAGGCGTTCTCTCCGTTTTTTCAACCAAAAAACCCCAAAATTGTGGACTTTTAGAATTTTTCACCGCATTTTAAGCCATATTTCAGTTATTCGTCATAGAAACCCCTGTTATTCAGGCGTACTTTTAAGCAGTTTTCAAAACTCTATCTCAATTTTTAGGTCAAAAAATCCCATTTTGGCTTGATTTTTCCCTTAAAAAAAAACCCTTTCAAACGAATTTTCAGCCATTTGGACGTAGTGCCTCCTGAAGGCAAGAAACAATTTTTTTTAAACTACTTCCTCCTTCCTGATCTTCTTTCCCCCAGCGTTTTCCACAGTGGGCGAAGTTAAGTTTCGCCGTGTTCTAATTACCTTGAACTGGCGATACACCTGCCTATGAATAAACATACGCTCTTCGCACTAGGCGTGTCCCGCGAAGACCGCGTAGAAAAAAAGGGGGAGAGTGAAATAAATAAAATTACATAAAATCGTGACCGCTTTTGTCAAGATTTTTATCTTTTCACGTGCGTAAAGAGTCATTGTCCGCATTTTTTTCTTCCCCAATACAAAGATCTTCCGCAACAATAGCCCTTTTATGATTTTAACATATTATCAATTTTGAGCAGACAATCTCATTGTGTATTTTCAGAGAAGGTTGATTATAGAAAAATAATTAAGTTTTTAAAATTATAAGGGAAATTGAATCTTAAGCTTTATTAAAAAGGAACGACCGGTTAATTACAAAACGGCATACGATAAGTAAGGAAACGTAAGCCAGTTTTAGCTTCCATACCTTTAATTGAACTCGTTCATTAATAATTTTCAATTGAATCGAGTGTTACAAAAATGTTGAAAGTTATTAAAGACATCAACGCCTTCATATTTTCCCCGCACCTTTAATTAATATATTAATTTAAATTTAAATTGATACCGAGATAAACGTAATTTTTATTGTTGCAATTTCTAGGCGGTATTAAAGGAAAGTTTATACTGTATAAACTCAACTACTTTAATCAAAGCTTATTTTTACGTTTAAACATTTACGATTCTGCGAACTAGAGCAATCTCTTTTTTGAATCAAAACAATCGTTTTTCTTAGAGAAAAAACTTACCTTCCACGAAGAATTCTCCTCAATTTCTGAAAAAAAAAATTATCATTCATTAATATTCATAAAAAAAAAATAAAAAATACATGAAAGTTATGAGAAAGGCGGAAAAAAAACGGTTATTTCTGGACCGAAGGACCGAAAAAAACAGAAAACCAGAGTAACTCTGTAAAACGGTGTTCTGAAAAATAAATTTGGAGAAAACCCAAAAATTTAGAAGGGTTTTAAAGTAAAGGACGGCGGAAATTAAGTAAAACGAATGATATTTAGACAAAACATTAAAAAAAGGCAGAAGAACAAGAAAAATGACGATAAAATAAGTAAAAACTCATTTTGGCATAAAAAAAAGTACGGGTTTGAAGAGCTTCCAACGAAAACTTCCTTAAAGAGAAGTGACAATATAGGAGGGGAAGACGTAGAACGGAGGAGGAGGTATATGGGAGGGGACGGAGGGGAAGTATAGTGAGGAGAAGTAACCGAGGGGGTAGTATAACGGAGGGGGGA